>QPMI01000061.1:0-154242 GCA_004431415.1 Cyanophora paradoxa | reverse complement strand
GGCAGACGAGGACTGAGGGCCTTCCTCGCCGATCTGGTTGACGCCCTTGATGGTGTAAGTGTAAGTGGTTCCGTAAACGGTCGTTGTGTCCGAAAAGGGGCTGCTCGTGTCGCTGGCAAGGAACACGCCACCCCTGTAGATGTTGTAGGAGACGGTGACGCCCGTCACCGGCACCGACCACTCGAGCACAACAGGCTGTGCTGCCCCCGCGCGGGGGTTGCAGTGAGCCCAGTGGGCGCCCCCGGGTCCGTGGTGACGTACGCCGCAATACTCTTCGGCCCCTCCCCTCCCGTGTTCGTCGCGGAGATCTGGTACTCGTACCTGTACCCCAGACGGTGGTCGTGTCGCTGTAGGAGTTGGTCGCGGAGTCTGTGAGGTAGGCCCCGTCTCTGTAAATCTTGTATCCCGTCGCTCCCGTGGACGCAGTCCAGCTGAGGCTGACAGGCTGCTGCTGGTCGTTGGGTGCTGATGCCGTCACGTTCGTGGGGGCGTTTGGCATAGTCCAGACCAGGAGGCGGATCGGACTTGTCGTATTCGACACCGCCCACGATGCCGGCCCACCTGGTAAGAGTATTCCGTGCCCCACGTAAGAGCAGTGCTATCGTCAATGTACGAGGTAGACAGGGCACTGCTCGCAAATCGATGGCGTACCGTTCCTGTAAATTCGAATCGAGTCCGCGCCCTCCATGGCCACCCAGTTGATTGTGACGACTATGGCGGGTTTCGGAAGCCCGAAGACGCGGGCCGCCCCGGCAATAAAATCGCCGTAGTCTGGGCCGTGGCGGTCGTGAGCGTGGTGTAGGCTTCGATCTGCGGGCTGAAGCCGCCTATGCCTTGGAAGAGAATGTATTGCTCATGGCACCCTCGTGGGTGTAGAGAAGCGACTGTGCGTAGGTTGTGGGCGGGGCTTTGCCATCAGAGCCCGTGCTGCTGCTGCCTGTTCGCGAACCGCCGCCACGCGGTAGAGTCGCTGGGCCCCCAAAACTAAAGGGAGAGTCCGTGTAGGTGACGGTTGGCGCATTCACCGTGGCACGAGATCCCAGGGCCGTTGATGCTGGTCGCCCTGTACACCTTGTACTTGACGGCGTTGGTGACCGCGACCCAGTTCAGCTGAAAGCCGTACGTACTGTTCCGTTGTTGAGCACGGAGCCCGATCGCACCTGGGGCCTGCCCACAGTCAGCGAGATCGGCTCCACGCCATACTGCGGAGCCTGCACCACCTGCTTTTTCACGAATACGAAGCGGGCATTTTCCTCTACGATCCGAAAAATATCTGCCCCGGGTAAATGACTTCCAACTGGTAACCAGACCCTCAGCGGCTCACTTGACGTTGGCAACAACACCAAGGATTTCGCACGCATACCCTCCGGCAGTTACGTCGACGTCTTTCTGCAGAATCCCGTCGTGATTCAGGTCGTTCAGAACGCCTACGCCACGCCCAAGATTTATTCTACCAGCTCTTCTTCGACCCTCTGAGCCTCAGCGCAGAGGTTATCGAGCTGCTGCACGAATCAGGACTCGTGAAAAAGGTGGCACCTGCCACGGCCACTGCCAACGTCTTGCGCTGTCTCGAGGTCAAGTTCAGGGAGACGGGGTACGGCCCCACCGTGAACCGGTACCCCAGTTCTTCGAATCTTCCGGGTACGGGAACTTACCAGATGAGGGTACGCTCAAGGGCGACGTGCTCTTCACGAAATTCAATCCAAGTCCCGCGACCCTGGGGGCCCTCTACACGGGCGGCAACCCACGCGGCTCGACTCTACCCCGCTTCCCTTCACCTTTTTCAGGTTCAGGTCTTCCCCTCTCCTACGCCGCCGACCAGCCCACTCAGCACGGCGCCAGCCTCTGCGCGGAGCTGCGTGAGTGCTCGATTTCCTACGCGTACGGCACCGACGCTGACTCTGTGCCTGGGCCCGCGTCATGAACATGCGTGGCGACATCACCCTCTTTCACGGATAATCTTTCTCATTTGAGGTCGCAAAATGCCGACCACCTCGGCCACCATCGTGAAGACCGTGTCTGCCGGCTCGATCGTCCCGATTTCTACGGCAACGCTGGGAACGTGGCCAACGCAGGACGGACAAGGTGGAGTGGGACGGAAACTACGCCACCCCGCTCACCGTGAGGGTCCAGAATCCCGTCATGTTGCGCGTCACCTCCAACGATTTCGAGAATCCGCCTCCTGCTCCGTGTACGTGTACTTTGACATCGACTCGGGCGTGAGCGCGGATGAGGCGGAGGCGCTCTGGCTCTCGGGCCTCCTGAAAAAGATAGAGCCTCTGTGCCTGATCGGCCCGCCATTCGCGTGCTCGACTCAAGTTCACCGTAACACCGCCCTCACTCGCAAATTCGGGAATGGTGCGAATCCGAACATCAAAACGCATTTAGATGGCGCCCTCATCGATGCCACACACAAGACCACGCAGGCCGTTCCCTTTGAGATGTACAACCTCTGGAAGATGACCGCAAAGGAGATGATGACGAATGCCACCACGGGCGGCGCCTCGGTACCGATTATTCATACGGCGCCTCGAATCCCCGTACCCAGGTCTGGCCCCGGCTCCTCTTCACAAATTCACTTTCAATTGTACAACAACATCGCCGGAATGCCTACCTCTGGAATGGTCGTGGGCTCTACCTCATGGCCGAACTAATTGAGGCAGAGGCGGACTAACGACTGCGACTACCAACTCGACAGCGCCAGGCGCCGGAGCCGAGTTTACGTGGCCTGGGAAACGGTTGGTCGCGAGTACGACACCAAGATTCACACCACTAGCGTCTAGACTGGCTAAGCTGCATTAGCGCCTGTGCCGCCTCATCATCTCCCGAATCTCCTCGCTCTTCTCCTGTAAATTGGCGTACCCCCTCCTCTTCTTGCGAATATCCGACATTGATGCCAGCGCAGGTTCTCCCTCCTGTAGTCCAGCGGGTTGCCGTTGATGTGTTCCACGTAGCGTCCACGTGGCGACTCCCGAGGATCAGTTGGGAGAGGTAGTGCTTGCGCCCTCCAAACGTCTTGCTCACCCTGTCCCTGTCCACTCTCCAGGGAAACTCCAAGGCACTCGGGGTACGTCCGAGTTGACCAGGACGTTGTAGGCGACGTCTTGCGAGTCGGTGCACCGGAGCAGGGCCATTTTGCCCTAGGTTCAGAAAAACCTGGGACTTGGACTTGGGACTTGGGACTTGGGACTTGGGACTTGGGAAGAGTTGAAACCCAGGTCCCGGCCAGACTTTCTCCAGGATCAGAAATTTGTCAGACAAGTCAGGTGAGTTTTTCTACCGACTTTTTTACTCCTACCACTCCTCATACTCTTTTTTACTCGTAGTCTTTTTTACTCGTAGTCTTTTTTACTCGTATCCCATCTCGTACCCTCCTTCTCTCGACATCTCACACGAAAACTCCTACCCCTCTTCACATCCGTTTTCGGTTGCATACTCTCGTGAGCTTTCATGTCCAGTATCATGCTACAAGTCGTACACCAGTTCAGACTCTACCTCGCTTGAAATCTCACCTGGAATGTCACCAGAAACGTCATATGCAGATTTCCGTACCCCTCTACATGTCTGCCCGGTGGTTAGGGACTTGGCACGGCAAACTCTCAGATCCAGAGAAAGTCTGGGCCCAGACCCTGAGTCTAACTCTTCCCAAGTCCCAAGTCCCAAGTCCCAAGTCCCAAGTCCCAGGATCGCGCCAAGTCATAACTGAATAGTCGGCCAATTTTTACAAGTATGTACAATGGAATGACGCAATACTATTTACAGCATCTCAAAGTCAGAATCATCGTCATCGGAAACCAAGTCAATCGGGGCCTCGGGCGCGGACTTAAGGGGAATGCGGGGAAGGGCCTGCGCTGCCTGCACTAAGTCCTGCCGCTCCTGCTCGCGCTGCGCCGCCAAGGCCGCTGCCGCCTCTGCCTCGCGCCGCTGCTGAGCCTCGACGCGCGCCCTAAGTTCCGCTGCTCCTTCTTCTTGCGCTCGGCAATCTTGGCCAGCGTCATCTCGCGACGAAGAAGGCGCTCGTGACGCAACTTGCGCCGGAGTTCGGCCATTTCGCGCTTGGCGATGATGCGCTTCTCAATGGTCTTGACGTGCTGAGTCAGGCGCTTGCTGAAGTGTGACGTGACGCGAGAACGGGCAATGCCAGCGCCGATCTTCAAGTCTTTTTCGTGTTCCTTGGCGGGATTCTTGACTCGCTCGGAGTTGTCGGTGAATGACGTGGTCTCCATGAACTTCTTCTTGACGATTGACTTGGTCTTGATAATGCGGCGCTTGCGAGTCGGGTTTTCGTTGTCGCCTTCAGAGTCGGAAGAGGACTCAGAGTCGTATGGAATCGGCACGTCAAAGTCGATAAAGTCGTTGATGTCAGACTCGGCGTCAGAGGCCTCGGACTCGGCGTCATCGACTGGCTCGGGAGCGGGCTCGGCGACGGGCTGAGGGGCAGATGACGACGATGACGGAGGGGGGAATTCGTGAAGACTTGAGGGGATAGGCCCAGGCGAGCGTCTCGGCGGCAGACTCGGCGAAAAGCTTGGGGTCGCCCAGCCAGTGGGAGTCTTGACCCAGCCGGGGACGGGGGCACGTCGACGGGCTCGGGCTTGGGCTCGGGCTTGGGTTGCTTGGACTTGGGCAGAAGGGTGGATACAAAGTTGAGGTTGATGGTATGGAAGCCTTCTCCGCTGTGAGCTTGGTAGAGGTACCCCAGCTTGCGGGCACGCTTCTCCATTTCACGGGTAGGCCAATCGCGGGACTTAGCCCACATCTCACGGGCCTTGGCAAGGTCCTCGACAAGCTCAGAGGGAATCGACATCTGCGCAAAGGGAAGAGAGATCAGCAAAGGCAAAACGTGAGGTGACTGAGAGAGCGGACTTGTGAAAATTCGGAGAGGCGGGATTCCTTGGGCTGAGAGAAGGCGGCGAACCCGTTTCAAGAGTGAGCCAAAATGGCGGCGGACCGCGGTTTTGTGGGCGATTTTTTCGCGGTCTAGTTCGCAACGGAAAACGTTGCCAACTGGCCTGAAAAAAGCCAAATTTAGCGTTGGCCGAAGGCAGAAAAAGGGAGCCGGCCTGACGGAAATCGCCCGAGTGCGTCCGCCGAAGGTCGAGTCTCGGGCCGGGGTACACCCTCAGGGGCCCCCCTGGCCCCTCACCCTGGTAGTACCCTCTCAAAGGGATTTTCGAAGCCGTACAATTCTTGGTAAGTCTCGTAATCCGGGCTGTACCCCTCACAATCTGCGGGAGCCCCATTGAAAGCCTCCGTCTATCCTCTCTCAATTCCCTGCGGAAAAGACTGCGGTCGCTTCGAGCTTCGCGCGTCACGCAGCTGGCGTGGTCTATGATTGTTAGGGTTGTCGTAGCCTGGCCCCACCAGCCTCACGAAATTTTCGCGTATGGCCTCGGGGAGACTCTGGAAACGGTTCGTTGCGTGGAACTCAATCCATTCATTGAATCGACGCGGATATTGACGGATGACTTCAAGCACGCCCTGTAAGTTGGGCTCTGGTGTTACGTCGGGGATGTCATGTCCTGTGAGGTGCCAGCGCCAGAACTCGCGCAGCCTCTCGAATGCCATATGCAACTCAAAGGGGAAATCGTAATAGAGATTGCCTGACATTTTTCTCCCCGTCCGAAAATTTCCCCGCTTTTGAGTCTAGACTCTGATTCCAACTCTTCCCAAGTCCCAAGTCCCAAGTCCAAGTCCCAAGTCCAAGTCCCAAGTCCCAGGTCCCATTTTTCTCCCATTTTGACTCGAGATTTTGCCCAAGTCCAAATCCGGACCCGGGATTCGAACCCTCGTTTTCGATCGATTTCACGCGTGAAAAACGCACTTTTCGGCCTTTTCGCATTTATTTTCTCTACCCCGGCCCAAAATGGACCCCCTCCCCGAAATCGCGATCGAAAATGGTCGCGATCGTCTCGTTTTCGCGATCGTCGTGATCGGAATCGTCATCGCGATCGTCGCGATCATGGTGATCACCAGCCTCGTCTACGGTACCCCCCAGCTGTGACCCGGAGGTTATAAGAACCTCCGCAATCCAAGCGTCACTTCCGAGTCTCGAGCTCTCGGAGTTGCCTTTTCGCGTTTGGCCCATTGATGGCCCTCCTATATAATTATCATTGGGTCAATGTGCGCAAACTGTACGCGCAGCCTATAGCTAGTAGTACCGTAGAACACTGCGACACCGTGGCACTGTGATCGGACGGTGCTACTAGGCCCTGGCTAGTCTGTCCGGCGGGGAACCCGATCCGCTGTCACACTTGTGACAGTGTTAATGTTCCTTTTCTCTTTCATGTTTTGCGATTCAATGATCGAACCACCCGTGACCCGGTGAGCGTTCAACGGATGAACGTGGCAATTCACGTGCAGGCAGACAGAGTGTTGCTGCCAGGCTGCACATGTACAGAGGGCCAAGGCCGGGCCGGGCGCCGGCCCCCGCGGGGCAAAGAGTACGTGTACATGCGGAACTCAGTGACTCCGGAATGCGCAGCGGGAGCCGCGGCCTCAGCGGCCTCGCGATCGACCGGGGGCGGTCGCCAATCGGCCGGGGCGGCGTCACTTGGCTGCCCCGTAGAGGTAGAAGCCGCGGCCGGCCTTGCGCCCCAGCCTGGGGGCCCCGGCGTCAGCTCGGGGGCCGGGGGGCGGGCCGGGGGCGGGCGGAGGCGCCCAAGGGCGCACCAGCCGGCGTCCACGTACTGCCGCAGCAGCGGGCACGGCCTGCTCGCCCCCTCAGAGAGGGGCGTGGCGGGTGGGGGGTGCGAGGGGCCGGGGGGTAGAGGGTGGGGTGGCATCGGGCGAGATGTAGATGGAGGGCCGATGCTCCCCCGGGCCCCCATGCATATGGCCAGCCCGCTCACCTGAACTTCGGGTCGCCGATCTCTGCGCGGGGGAGTGATCATGAGGAGCAGCAGCAGGGGGCGGGAGGGCGGGGCCCGGGACTGGGGCGGGGCCCGGGGCAGGCGCACGGGAGTGGAGGACGTTGAGGATGTGGAGGACGGTGTCGAGGCCGATGAAGTCGGCGAGCTCCAGCGGGCCCATCGGCACCTGCCCGCCCCGCCCCGCCCGCCGTCACGCGGGGCCGGGGGGGGGGGGGGGGGGGGGGGGGGGGGCGGTGCGGGCGTTAGTGCCGAGCTTCATGGTGGCGTCGATGTCGGCGGCGGTGCCCACGCGCTCCATCAGCGCGAACACCGCCTCGTTGACTGCCGCCCCGCCCGGGCGCATGAGCGGGGGGGAGGGGCGGGGGCTGGCGGGGAGGGGTGCGGCACTGTACGGCATGAGGATGCGGTTGGAGATGAAGCCCGGCGAGTCGTTCGCGTGGGTCACCTGCTTCTGCTCGCCGGCGGCGCCGGGGCTGAGCTGGCGGGGGGCGGGGCGGGGGGCGGGGCGGGGGCGTGCCTGCATGGCGAGGGCGAGGGAGGTGGTGCGGGCGAGGGTGGCGTCCTCCGTCTGCGCCCCGCGCACGATCTCCACCAGCGGCATCACCGCCACCGGGTGGAAGAAGTGCATCCCTGCGCCCGGGGCCCCCCGCACCCCAGCCCCCTCAGAGGCCCCCGCTCACGAGCCCCCGCCTCAGATCCGAGCCCGCTGGCCGGCTCACCGATCACGCTCTGAGCCGCCGCATCGATCGGTTAGCGGGCCGAGGCGGCTTCGGGCGGCGCGGGCCCCGCGCGCACCTCGGGCCGGGTGGTCGCCGCCGCGAGCTTGGTGATGGAGATGCTCGACGTGTTCGAGGCCTGCGGCGCGTCGAGTCGGGCGGGGGGCGGGGCGGGCGGGGCCTCGGGGGGCGGGCGGGCCAGGACGGCGGCGGGGCGGGTGAGGGCGGAGAGGCGGGCGAAGAGGGCCTGCTTGAGGGCGGCCTCCTCCGAGATCGCCTCCACCACGAAGTCCGCCTCCCCCAGCGCCTCCAGCGCCCCCGAGAACCTCAGCCGCCCCAGCACAGCCTCCCGCCCCGCCTCCGTCCTCCACCCCGCCCCCGCCCCCTCAGAGGCAGACCGGCGGCTATATGTATATCCGTCTAGATAAGACGGGGTACCCCCCACACATTTTCCCCTTCGTTACCCGCTTGCTGAGCTCCTTCTCGAGCAGCTCCCGCGAGCGCGTCAGGGCCGCCTCGGACGCGTCGTAAATCACCGTGGGGATCTGTCAGAGCAAACCTGTCAGAGTGTATACGTAGTGCATGCATATGCATGCGCCCTCGGCGGAGGCGGCGCGCGCGCGCACTGCGGCGCCCGGCGCACCTCGGCGACATTCGCGGCGGTGAGTGCGATGCCCGAGCCCATCTGCGCACGCCGGCTCGCTCGGACGCTCTCGTGACGGCGTACCTCGACGGCAGGCGCCCACCTGCCCCGCGCCCACGACGCCGAGAAGTTTGGGCAGCTTGAAGCCCGGCGCCTCGGCTGAATCTGCGAAACGCCGCACATGCGCGAGACCGACTGGGCGGCCTGCGATCTGCGCCACCAGTCAAGTCCGCAGACGTCACGGGGCAGCCGGCAATCCGCGCGTCTCCACGCACCGACGACATTGCTCGTATCGCTCCAAACGCGTACATCGCTGGGCCCGCAGCCACTTTTCAGGAAGAAGATGGGAGGTCGAGCCGATGCCGGGTACAGTGCAACGCGTCCATGCGATGAGCGTCGCGCAGGCAGAAGCTGCCTTCGCAGCTCTCTCGTCGAGCGCTTGGCTCGGTCGCGTGGCGGACGTTGCCGCTGGGCGCGTCCGCTCGCCCGATGCCGGGCTGGAAGGTCTGCTGTCGCCAACCGCGCGCTGAGCCTCCCAGTGAGCGCGCAAGCGCAGGACACATCAGGGTGCTCTACGATAGCGGGCTGCAAGACCTAGTTGAGGGCTGGTTCTTCGGTGCTTCCGCCGCGCCGCGAACAGCGCCTCGTGCTGAGCCCCCTGCAGAGAACGCGCAGGCTCACTTTGCGGATAGCATCGCTCCGGTATTCTGGCGCGACATGGCCGCCTGCCAGGCGCGCTCCCCGCCGCCCGGCCGGCGCTCGTTTTTGAAATGCGGCGCAGGAGGCGACGCCGGCGGCCGACGGAGCGCTCGTCGCGGCGTTCCGGGCGCTGCACGAGTCGGTATCTAACGTCATACGCGTCGCATCGTGGCTGCACGAGCGCCCCGGCCAGCAGGACGGGTGCGCGATCCTATCGCCGACCCGCCCCCTTAGCTAACGCGCGGCCGGCCGCGGCGCTCGCGCAGGGGCATGCCGCTGCCCGAACGCCTACGTGCGCGCTTCCGCGCGGTGCTGTTCAGCCAGTGTCCGCAGTGGGCGGCGAAGACGCCGAGCCGGCTGCGGTCGGCCCTCTCCCACTTCCTTCTCCGCCGCCTGCGCTCCCTGGGCAAGCAGCCGCGCTCCTCTGCCGTCGAGATGGAGGACGCCGGTGCGGCCCCTCCGCCCCCGGCAGCGCGGCGGGCGGGCGCGGCCGAGGGGGCGGTGCGGCAGGGGCGGAGGGCGCGGGGCCCGGCGCGGGGGAGGCGTACGAGATGGTGGACGAGGCGGAGCTCGAGGCGCGCCTCCAGCGCGGCGGCGACGACGAGGACGCCGGCGAGGACGCCGAGGGCGAGGAGGAGGCCGAGGCCGAGGATGAGGGCGAGGAGGAGGGCGAGGAGGGGGAGGGGGCGGAGGGGGCGGAGCAGGGCGGGGAGGCGGGGGCGTGGGAGGCGTTCGGGGCGTTCTGCGGGCAGGTGCACGAGCTGGGCCTGGGCGCGCTGCTGCACGAGGTGGCGGGGGACGCCGCCTACGAGCGCGTCGAGGCCCGCATCCTCGGGCCCGCCCGCGGCGCCTTCGAGGCGCGCACCCTGCCCCGCCTCCTCCGCTGGGTGGACCGCTCCCTCTGGCCCTGGCTCCACGCCGCCCTCGCTCGCCCCCGGGGCGCCCCCTTCGCCTCCGAGGCGCCCCTGTGCGAGTCCCGCGCCCGCCTCCGCTTCTTCGTCTACGAGACCCTCGGGCAGCTCCGGTGCGCCCCGTCCCCCAGCGGGGGCGCCTCGGGGGCCGCGGGGCCTCGCTGAGCCGGCGGCAGCATCTCGGAGCTCTTCGACATCATCACGGACTTCCCGGAGTCGCTGCCCGCGCTGCGCGACCTGCGCGCCTGCCTCCGCGTCACCGACCTCCAGCCCCGCCTCATCGCCTCCCTCCGCGCCTCGTGCCCCCCGCCCCGCCCCCGCCCCGCCCCCACATCCTCCTCCTCCCTCGCTGAGGGCGGGGCGCAGGCTGAGCAAGCGGCTGCTGCACGCGGGGGCGAACACCGTCGACATCATCGTGCAGTTCGTCTCCACGATCAAGGCCCGCCGGGCGCCGGTTCGCGGCCGGGGCGGGGCGCTGAGGGCGCTGCGCAGGCGCTGCGGGTGCTGGACCCGTCGGGCGTGCTGCTTGAGGCCATCGCCGACCCCGTCAAGGCCTACCTGCGGCCCGCCCCCCCTACCCCGCCCGCCCCGCCCTACCCGTCCGCCCCGCCGCGCTGAGAGCTGGGGCGCAGGCAGCGGAAGGACACGATCCGGTGCATCCTGACGAGCCTGCTGGACGACGGGAGCCAGGACCTCTTCTCGGACGGGGCGGGGGCGGGGGCGGGGGCGGGGGCGGGGGCGGCGGGGGCGGGGCACGAGGCGGACTCGGACGAGTCCGGGGACGAGGGGCCCCTCCCCTGGCTCCCCGACCCCGTCGACGCCGACCCCAGTGCGCCCCGCCCCCGCCCGCCCCGCCCGCCCCCGCCTCACCCCCGCGCCCCGCAGCGCGCCCCTCGCGCTCGCGGCGGCGCTGGGACGTCGTCGGCACCCTCGTCAACATCTACGGCTCCCGCGAGGCGCGCCGGCGCCCCGCCGCTCCCTTGCCGGGGCCCCCGCGGGGCGTGGCGAGCGCGGGGGCGGGGCGGGGCGCAGGTGTTCGTGAAGGAGTACCGTGTGATGCTGGCGGAGCGGCTGCTGCTGGCGCCGAGCTACGAGACGCACCGCGAGCTCGCCAACGTGGAGCTCCTCAAGCTGCGCTTCGGGGAGGCCCCGCTCCACTCCTGCGACATCATGCTCAAGGACGTCCTCGACTCGCGCCGCGTCAACGCCAGCATCCACCACGACTTCAAGGCCACGGAGGCGGCGCCCCCGCCCCACCTCGACGCCACCATCATCTCCGCCGAGTTCTGGCCCCCCGTCCAGTCCCAGGACGTCACCCTGCCCCCCGAGGTCCAGGAGTGCGCGCCTACCCCCCTCCTGCCCCGCGGGGGCGGGTGCGAGCGGGGCGGGCGGGGCCAGGGGCCTGGAGCGGTACGCGCGGGCGTACCGGGAGCTGAAGACGCCGCGGGAGCTGCGGTGGAAGGGCTCCCTGGGGGCCGTCACCCTGGAGCTCTCGTTCGAGGACGGCCGCACCCGCTCCTTCACCGTCCCCCCGCTCCACGCCGCCATCGTCCACGCCTTCGCCGCCCCGGGCGCGGCGCAGCGCTCCCTCGAGCAGCTCGCCGACGCCGTCGGCGCCGAGCCCGACGCCGTGCGCCGCCGCCTCGGCCTCTGGATCGGGTCCGGCGTGCTGCGCGAGGTGCCGGGCGCGCGCGACCTCTACGAGGTGGTGGAGCACGCCCCGCCGGGCACGCCGGCGCACGAGGAGGGCCCCGGGGAGGGCCCCGCCTACGGCTGGGGCGACGAGGGCGAGGAGGGGGAGACGGTGACGAGCGCGGCGGCGCTGCGGCAGCAGGAGGCCGGGGTGCAGGAGAGCCTGGTGCTGGGGCTGCTGCGGAGCTACGCCGACGGGCTGCCGCTGGACCGCATCCACAACATCCTCAAGATGCTCTCGGGGACGACGGCGCTGACCTCGACGGAGCTGCAGGGGATGCTCAACGGCATGGTCGCCCGCGACCTCCTCGAGGCCTCCGGCAACTCCTACTGCATCCGCAAGTAGCCGCCCCGCCGCCCCCGCCCCGCCCGCCCGCCAGCAGCTGCCCCGGCACCCTCTGCATCTATTGAGATGAGGAGACGTCGACGCTGGCGCTCGGGGCAGCTGCGAGGTTGGGGCTCGAGAGGGGGGGTGGCGCCGGCAGCAAGCGCCAGTGTGGGAGGCGTATGTATTCGTTAGCGCTAGCGCTAGAGCTGTTGCATGCGGGAGAAGTGCGTGCGGAGAATCTGTCGTGCTCGCCGCGCGCACACGCAGGGGCTCGCTTCAAATTCTCCCCAAAACGGTGCGGCCGCATGGTTGCCGGTGTGGGCGCCAGGTGCAGAGCGCTGCGGCGGCCGCGGTGCTGAAAATACGGATTTGTACAAAGGTTTGGTACATACGCTACTCGGACGGAATGGAGGAATCACAGGGGCGTCTTCACGTTCATCGTGTTCCAGCCGGCGCTGCTGGCGCGCACGGGGGCCTCCCCGCGCATCGTCTCCCGGCGGTCCGCGATGGTGATGATCGACGCGAGCTGCAGCCCGACGTCAGCCGCGCGAATCGCACGCCAGAGCCGGGCGCGCGGACCTGGCAGAGGATCATGAAGAGGGCGCCGAACATGAAAGTCCCCGCGCTCTTCCGGCACGAGGACTCGAAGGGCGGGCAGGGCTGTTGCTGCTCCCAGAGGTTAGCGGAGCCTGAGAAAAAGAAAAGCGAAGGGCGGCGTGCCTTGTAGAGACCCTGGCTCGGCAGGTATACCTGTTTCAGGGTCAGCCTCAAGGTACCAAGAGGAGGGCGCGTTCCCGTTACCGTGACGGGGCAGGAGCGGCAGCGCGCTGTCCGCGTAATGATGATGTGCGAGCAGGCGACGAGAAGCGCGGTGGCGATGCTCGTGTAGATTTGAGCGATGAGGAGGACGTCGCGGCGCCGCATCGTCGAGCCGTAGGCCGTGATGACGTGGATGGCGATGCAGAAGATGAGAACGAACCAGTGAATGCCGACGGTCTCGCCAGGGACCTCGTAGATGGGGTCCTGATTGCCGATAGGCAGTGCTCCGAGCCTGCGGGCGAGTGGTTGGCGGAAGAAGCGCGTGTTTGGAGCGACTGGAAGAAGGCGAAAAGTAGCGCTCTAGGCCGGGCGCTCGAGGGCTCCGGCAGGCGTTGCCTAGTTCAAAGGCGGAGGCGGCGGCAACGGCTGCCGCGCACCCCATTGCAGCGAAGGCGAAGGAAACTACGTGGATGATCGGAATCACTGCGTTCGGCTGCGCAGCGGTGAGCGGTGGACACACGACGGCAGACTCCAACGGACCTTGTCATCACGCCACATAGTTAGCAACAGAGTTGGAGAAAGCGTCGGAGCCATCTCTGTCAGCTGCAGCAGGAGGAGAGGGTCGACGGGGAATAGTCCTGCGCGGGGTACAGTGCCGCACCCTGCAAAGCCGGCAAGCAGCCGCGATGCAGGCCTCGTTCGCTTTAGCGGCTGTTCCAGTACAAGTTGTTCAGGGCGCAGCGCACGCGCAGCGGCGGCCACCTTGCGCAATCTGCGATGTACGCCCATGCCTCCAGGTGCGCGAGCAGTTCGACGGTTGCGCGGATTAGCCTAGCAGAGCCTGGTACTATCGGCGCCGTTTGTCTGTCCCGGCGGCGCCGGTCGAAAAGATCAAACGCTGAGTGCCAGCTTGCGCGCGCGACTAACTACGCCCGGAACGCAGGGCGCGAGCGGAGCTCGTACATCCTTTCATGGAAATCGCGTACAGATCGAGGCTCCTAGCTGCCAGCGAAGGGTGTGCTTCGAGGCTGCAGCTCCGCGCGCCGCAAGCCTGGTCGTAGCAGCTGCGGGTTCGCCGCGCGGGAGGCCGGCGAGCCCCGCCAAGTCGACGAAGCGCACGCGGCCTTCGGACATTGCCGGCTACTCGCGCGTCATCTCCAGCTTGCTGCGGAACCAGAAGGCGGCGCGGGCGCTCGAGATCTTCAACGAGATGCGGAGAGAGGGCGAGGTGAAGCCCGACGGTGAGCGGCGTCGATCTCGCCCCGCCCCGCACGCGCACGCAGGCGTCGCGCGGGTGACGGCGGGGGGCGGGGGCAGCGCAAGCGTGGGGCCTGCTGATCCGCGGGCTCTTCGACGCGCGGATGGACGCTGAGGCGCGGGAGCTGCTGGCCGCGATGGACGTCCCCCAGCCCATCCTCTTCTACAACTCCGTCCTCTCCTCCCTCCTCAAGCGCTCCGAGCCGGCCGAGTGCGCGCGCCGCCCCGCCCCGGCGGCCGGCGCTCGGGGCGGGGCGGCGAGCCGGGGGCCGGGGCGGGGCAGGGCGCTGACCTTCTGGGAGGAGATGCGGGACCGGAACGCGGCGCGCGGGGCGGAGCTGACGCCGGACGGGTACACGTACTCGCTGCTGCTGACGGCGTACGGGCGGCTGGGGATGGTGGACATGATCGAGATGGCCCGCAAGGAGATGGAGGCCCTCGGCCTGCCCCTCAACCAGAAGCACCTCGTGCCCGCCCCGCCCCCCGCCCCCCGCCCCCCGCCTCACCCGCCCCGCAGACCAGCATCGTGCGGGCGGCCCGCCGCCGGGGGACGCGGCCGCGGCTGAGGTGCGCGGGGGGCGCAGATGGTGGGATACGCGAGGAAGGGCCTCGTGGCGGAGGCGCAGGCCGTCCTCCGCGAGATGGACGCCAAGTGGGCCCCGCCCCGCCCCCTCCCCTCCTCCCCCCCCCCCTGAGCGGCGGGGCGGGGCGCGCAGGCGGATGGCGCGGGACGAGCGGGCGTGGAACGTGCTGATCGACGCCCTCTGCCGCGGCGGCCAGCTCGAGCGCGCCTTCCAGGTGCCCCGGCGCGCAGCGGGCGGCAGGGGGCCGGGGGCTCGAGCGCGGCGGGGGCGGCAGGTGAAGGAGGAGATGGAGGGGAGGGCGGCGGAGACGGGGGACGCGGGGGAGGGCCCCTCGGCCACGACCTACGCCCACCTCGTCAACGCCCTCGCCCGCGCCGACGACTTCGACCGCATCGCCGCCCTCCGGTGCCCCCGCACCTCCCCGCCCCGCTCGCCCCGACCCGCTCTCGCCTCACCCCGGGCGCAGGGCGGAGATGCGGGAGCGGGGCGTGCCGCACACCCTCTCCCTCTACAACATGCTCGTGCGCGGGGCCGGCGCCCGCGCCCCGGGCCGAGCGCGCCTGAGGGGTGCATGCGTGGCGCAGATCGACCGGATGACGCGGGCGGGGCGCGTGGAGGAGGCGCTGGCCGTGAAGGGCGAGATCGAGGCGGCCGGCCTCGCCCCCGACATCGTGCGCCCCGCCTGCCCCGCCCCGCCCGGCGGCTGGCCTGGCCTCGAGGCGGGGCGGCCCGCGCACAGGTGACGTACACGGTGGCGGTGGCGGCGCTGGGGCGGGAGGGCCGCCTGGCGGAGATCGAGGCGGTGCGGGGCGAGATGCAGGCCCGCGGCGTCGCCCCCAACGTCCGCTTCTACAAGTCCGCCCCTCCCCCCGCCCGCCCCGCCCCCGCCCAGCGGCCCCCTCCGACGCGCGCCCCGCGAAGCGTCCTCATGAACGTCTACGTTCGGAGCAACTACCCCGTGCTGGTGAGGGGGCCCCGGGCGGCCCGCGCGGGGCGTGGCGACCAAGGCCGGGCGGCGGGGGGCGCAGGCGGAGGCGGCGAAGGAGGAGATGTGCGCCGCCGGCCTCAAGCCCGACGAGTCCACCTACAACATCCTCATAAGCGGTACCTCCACCGCTCCGCTGCCGCCGCGGGGCCGCCTCCGATCGGGGGCCGCGAACAGCGTTCGCCACATCCGGCCTCGTCGACAAGGCCCTGGACGTGCGCCCTCCCCGGCGCCCCGCCCCGCCCCGCGCAGCGCGGGGTCCGAGGGCCGGGGCAGCTGCGGGACGAGATGCGGCGGCTGGGCCTCCGGGAGACGGTGCACACCGCCGAGGCGATGGCCAAGGTGCGCCGCCGCCCCGCGCCGTGCGCCCCGTCGGCCGCCGACTCGGCCGCGCATCGCCGCAGGTGAAGCGCATCGTGTACGACCGGTGCGCCGCCCCGCCCCGCTCGCCCCGCGCCGGCGCCGGGGCCGGGGCCGGGGCGTAACGGCCGGCGGCGGGGGCGCAGGTTCGCGAAGCGGAACCCGTTCATGGAGGAGGACGAGCCCTTCGAGATCCTCGACTTCCCCCGCCCCGCCCCTAGCCTGTTCCTCCGCGCCGCGCTGGCGCCTCTCCGGGCCCGAGTCACGTGCCGTCCCCGACGACGAATCCGAGCCGTCCTCCGAGCCCGAGCCCGCGGGGGAGCCGCCGCCTCCGCCCCCGCCGCGCCGCCAGCCGCCCTTGCGCGGCACGGCGCCCGGGTCTGGGGCCGGTGAGAGGGGGCGGGGCGGGGGGGGGGGGGGGGGGGGGGGGGGGGGGGGGGTGTGCGCGCGGTGGGGCACCGAGAGCGAGGGCGCCGCGGGGCCCCGGGCGGCGGGCGGGGACGATGAACTCGATGCGGGCGAGCTGGTGCACGAGGGCGAGCGCGCGCTCCAGCGCCCCCAGCCTGCGCCCCGCAGCGCGCCTCAGCGCGGGGGCGGGGCACGGGGCCCCGAGGCGCGCACTTGGCTTCGAGGGCCTCGAGCACGCCGGCCGCCGCCGCGTCGGCCACGAGGAGGGGCCCCGGGGCGCCCGCAGGCCCCCGCCCCCTCCAAGTCCATCCGCTCGGGCCACGCGGCGTGCAGCGGCGAGACGAGGCCGACGGCGGTGCGGCCGGCCCCGTGCGCCGCCCGCAGCACGGGGAGCACGTGGGGGAAGCTCGAGCGCGGGGCCTGCGCGCCGCTAGCGGGGGCGGCGGCGGCCCAGAGGGCGCGGGGCGGGGCGAGGGCGGCGGCGGCGGCGACGCGCCAGGCGGCGGCGAGGGGCGGGTCGGGCTCCTGGCCTCCGGCGCCCCGGCCGAGGGCGGCGGCGCGGGCCTCGCAGGCGAAGTGGAGGGCGAGCTCGGCGGCGCCGGCCCGGGGACGGCCCCACCGGCGGTGGCCGAGGCGACGGCGCGGGCGGCGCGGCGGAGGGCCCCCTCGTACTGGCGGGCGAGGCCCTCGGTGGGCGCCCGCACGAGCAGCGCCCGCGCGGCCGGCCGCCCCGCGCCGGCCTCGAAGAGGACGCACGGGCGGGGGCCCAGGGCGACCTGCCGGACCCGCGCCGGGGCGCCGAGGCCGGCGGCGGCGGCGGCGGCGGGGCCGGGCTGGGCGACGGGGCGGGCGCCGAGGGCGGCGGCGAGGCCCATGGCGTCCTCGCGCTCGGCGCACTGGACGCTGGCGACGCCGCGCCGCGCGAGGGCGTCCCGCTCCGCCGGCGTCACCTCCTCCGTGCTCACCAGCACCCCGGCCCCCGCCTCCGCCAGCGCCCCCGCCGCCTCCCCCGCCGCCTCCTCCAGCCGCGCCGCCGCCCCCTCGGCGCCCACCCGAGCGCCGCCTGGTACTGCGCCCGCGTCCGCGCCACCACGCGCCCCGCGCCCGAGAAGCCGCCGGCGCCCTTGGGCCGCGTCGCCGCCGAGAGGGGACACAAGTACACGGCGACTCGCACGGGTCCCTCCGGGGGCCGCCCGCCGGGCGCCGTGAGGCGGCCCTCGACGACGTACCCGTCGAGGAGGCGGGAGGCCTCGACAGGGGCGCCGGGGGCCGCCACGACGGGGGGCACGGAGCCCGGGGCGGCCCCGGGGCCGGCGGCCTCGAGCAGGAGCCGCGCGAGCACGTCCGCCGCCCGCTCGCCGATCTTTCCCGCCAGCGCCGTCCTCGCCACCGCCTCCCGCGCCTCCCCCGCCCCGCGCACGCCCCCGCCTGCCCCCGTCAGCCGGAGGGGCGCTGGGCGGGCCGTCGGGCGGGCGGCGCGCCTGGGAGCGGAGAGCGGGCGCCAAGTGCTCCGCGAGCTCGCCGCCGAGGAGCCTCCCGAGCGCGTGCGTGACCCGCAGGCGGCGCTGCAGGGCGGTCCCTCCGAGGTCCACCGTGCGCGCCGCCTCGGACGAGAGCTGCTCGGCCGCGGCAGCTGCCATGAGCAGCAGGCCCGTCGAGCCGTCGCCGTGCTCGCGCGCCTGGCCCCGCACGGCGTCCAGCGCCACCTGCCGCCGGCGCTCAGCGCTCCGAACGCGCCAGGCCGCGGAGCCGCGGCGGACCTTCCCGTACGGGTGACGGATCTCGAGCGCTTCGAGGATCTGAGCGCCGCTGTTCGTGACTAGGACCTTGTTCGCGCACGACAGCAGCATCGCGTCGAGGCCTGCGCAAGCGCGCGTTCAGAGCTGCCGGCACGCCGGGGCGGCATGCAACGCACCCAGCGGGCCGTACGACGGCTCTACCACGCCCCGCAGCGCGCCGAGGACCGCGCTCGCGAGGTCCATCGAGTTTGGCGCCTCTCGCCGGGCAGGTCAAGATCGAGGCATCGAAGGGTCTGATGTGATTCCGAACGGATCTCACGCAGCTCGCTGGAGCTCCTGGTTCGAAAACAACAAGACAAGCAGAGGGGGGACGAATCCCGGCACGGGTAGTCGTGCGAAGTCCACGCGCTTCTCCGCCTTTCCGCAAAGATGACCGCAATGGGAGCAATTAAACAGCTATATCAGGGTGAGCAGACGAGTCGCGTGCCCGCAGGCTGTCGCATGGATCCCCGCCCGACGGCCGCCCGTCCGCAGGCGCCTGTGCGATTACTGGCCTCGGCTTGACAGTGTTCGGCGTCTTCTCGGTCCTTAGCGTCGTGACCAACATCAATGTACGCCAACCTCCCGCCAACTCCCGCCCGGCTCACGTCCCGCGCGTCCTAGGTCCTCGACTTCATCCTCTCTCTTTATATCATTCCCGCGGGCATTCTCATCTTCGTTTCCGAGCTCAAGTTCTCGAAGCTAGACTGGACTCTGGTTCGTACGCCCCATCGGGCGGCGCGCCGACCATGCCGACGCGATCCGACCGCAGAAGTACCTCCCGTTCCTTAAGCGCTCCTTCGGACGCGCGGCGACGATCCTCTTCTTCGGCTCCCTCGCACTCGGTGCGCCCGCCGTATCCCGCCGACGACCATCCCGCCTCTGACGCCCGGCGCTTGTTTGTTTTCTTTCTTCAGGTCTCCTGCGGCCTTGGGGGTGAGTCCGTTGTGCCGCTGACTCTGGCATGCACCGCCGCGGTTTGGTTCTCTTTCGCGGCGCGTGGATAGAGCGTCGGCTGCCGTGGGCGTTCTGAGCGGCGGGAAGAGAGGTGACGGCCCGTGAATTGCTAGGCTGACCGCCTCTCGCCGCGCAGCTACCTGGTCGGCGCCATCGCCATCGCCCTGGGCCTCCTCGGTGCGGCGGCGGCCGCGGGGCGGGCGCGCCGCCCCCCTGACGTGCTCGCGCGCGCCGCGCAGGCATCTTCGTCGTCAAGGTCGACGACGACGCGGCGGCGTTCGCGCAGGCGCCCCCCCAGCAGGCCGCGCCCGGGCTCTTCTCCGGCGCGCAGCAGCCCGGCGCCAAGTTCTAGGCGGCGGTGTCGCGTCTCCTCGTGTGTACAGTTCAGAGGGAGTCGACTGGCGGCTAGAGCTTGAGCTCCTTGCGGATCTCGGCGAGGGCCTCGGCGAGGCGGGGGGCGGCGAGGGCGGGGGCGCGGGCGGCGAGGGCGTCGGGGAGGCCGAGGTCGGAGGCGAGCTGGGCGGCCGCGGGGTTGCGGTAGACGAGGGTGCCGAGGGCGACGAGCGAGCGGTAGAGCACCTCCTCGTCGGCGTCCGCCTGCACCAGCTCCGAGAGCGAGCTCAGCACCTGCGCCGTCGCCTCGGGCGCTGCCCCCTGCTCCCGCAGGCCCACCGCGTAGCTGCCCCGCCGCCGCGAGCTCAGGCGGGGGCCGGGGGCGGGCGAGGGGCGGTGCGGGCACTTGACGAGGAGGGTCGCGTAGGCGTTGCGCAGGTTGGCGTTGTCGGAGCGCTGCAGGTCCGCCAGCTCGTCCAGCACCCCCGAGATCGCCGTCTGCCGCCCCCGCCCGCCCCGTCGGGCGAGGGAGAGGGGCGGGGCGGGGCGGGGCGGACGGGGCCGTCGGGGGCGAGGGCGCGGCGGCGCATGGCCCCGCACGCGAAGAGGTTGTTCAGCGCGCGCAGCGCCAGCAGCCGGTTCGGCCCCGGCGCGTTCGTCAGCGCCGCCTGCGCCACGTGAGGGGCCGGCGCGGGGCCCGGCGGGCGGGCGGGCGGGCGGGCGGGCCTGGATGGCGATCTGGAGGGCGGGCTGGAGGGTCGGCTCGGTGGCGAAGGCCTGCGCGGCGGCCGGGTGCACGATCCACATGCGGAAGAGGTCCAGCACTGCGGCGCCGCTCAGCGGGGGGCGGGCGGCGGGGCCGGGCCGGGGGCCACCGGGGAAGAGCTTGTCGGCGGGCCAGCGGAGGAGCTTGGAGGCGAGGTAGTAGTCGGAGGGCTGGAAGGAGGTGGCGTGGTAGAACTGCGTCCGCTGCAGCGTCTCCACGACCTGCCGGGCGGCCCCCGCTCGGGCGAGGAGGGGCGGGGCCGGGGCCGCCGGGGCGCGCACGCGCTGCAGGGCGGCCTGCTCCTTGGCGTCCATTGCCTGCCCCGCGCTCGCCGCGTCCGCCGCCAGCGCTCCGTTGAACTCCGCCAGCTGCGCCCCCGCGCTCGAGGGGCGGAGCGCGAGAGAAGGAGGCGGCGCACCTTCTTGGATATGCCGGCGAAGTTGGCCGTGTCGAACGGCAGGTACGCCGTCTGCGCGGGGACGAGGCTCGAGGGCGCGGCGCTGCGAGGGGGGGCGGGCGAGGGGGCGGGCCCGGGGGAAGTGGCGGTAGGGGGAGGGCTCGACCGCCGGCCCCGCGGTCGGCGTGACTTCCATGGGGCTCGGGCCCCGCGCCGCCCCTGCGAGCGCGGCCGTCAGCGAGGGCCCGGGCGCGCAGGGGGTGCGCAAGGGCACCGGCGGGGGCGGGCGGGGAGGAGCGGGGCGCCGGGGCGGGGAAGGCCGGCCCGTCGGACTCGCGCTGGTTGCCGGTGTAGGGGTCGAAGTTGCGGCGGCCGGGGTCGGCGGCGCGGCCCATGCGGGGCGGCGGGCCGGGAACCGACTCGCGCTGGTTCCCCGTGTACGGGTCCACGTTGCCGGCGCCCGGCGTGCCCTGCCCCAGGGTCACGGGCCCCGCCTGCTGCTCGATCCAGCGCGCGATCTGCTCGAGGAAGCTGCCGCGGCAGGGCTCAGAAAGGGGAGGGCGCGGGGCGCGGGGCGCGGGGCGGACTCCTGGCTGATCTCGTTGTCGGAGATGAACTTCTGGGCGGCCGCGTAGGGGTTCTCCCCCGCGTTGTACGGCAGCTTCCGCATCACCCCGTCCCCCAGGTCCACGTCGAACACGAAGTCGTACTCCTTCCCCAGGTAGCTCTTGCGGCCCTCGCCCGCCCCCTCCACCACGTCCCCGATCTTCACCCAGCGGCCCTCCGCGTTCGACCACTTGTGCACCTCGGCGCCCTCCCCGCTCCGCACGATCTTCGTCTCCCCGTCGGTCCGCCCGGGGGTGGCGAGGGCGTCCAGGCCGGGGAGCTTGGCGAGGTCGATGTCCCCGATCATCTTCTTGGAGACCGTCTGCGAGGCGAGCTGCGCGTCGTACTGCGCGAGCGCCTCCTCGCCGGCCGCCCGCGCCGCCTCGCGCGTCCAGACGCGGGCGACGCCGTCGGAGGAACCCGTGAGGAGGTCGCCGTTGCCGCGCAGGGCCACCGACCAGACCACGCCGGGGTGCGCGATTGTCTGCACGCACTCCCCGTCTGCCCCGCCCGCCCCGTCAGAGGGAGGCGGGGGCAGGGCGGGGGGCGGCGGGGCGGGGAGGTGGCACCGCGGCGCCAGATCTTGACGGACTTGTCCTCCGAGGCCGTCGCGTACTGCCCGTTCGCGAGCACCGCCACCTGCGCGGCCCTCAGCGCCGCGGCCCGTGGCGGCGGCAGCGCCCCAGGCGGCCGGGGGGGCGGGCCTGGTAGACGAAGGAGTCGTGGGCGGGGATGGTCTGCAGCAGGTCCCCCGACATCGCCCACAGCCGCACCGTCCTGCCCGCCCCGCCCTCAGCGCCCCCGCTGGAGGGGAGAGGGGCGGGAGGGCGGGCCCGTCGTTGGCGCAGGAGACGAAGCCGAGGCCGGGCACCGCCGCGATGCTCCGCACCACGTCTGCCGCCCCCGCCTCAGCCCCGGCGCTCCCGGCAGGGCCGGCCAGCGCGCGGGCTTGCCCTCGTGGCCGCGGAAGAGGTGGACCTGCTTGCCGTCCCGCCAGTGCCGGATCGTCCGGTCCGCCGAGCCTGCCCCGCCGCCTCGAGCCTGCCCCGCCGCCTCGAGAGCGCGGCCGGCGGGGCCGCCTCACCGGTGATGACGTCGCCGTCGGGGAGGGCGAGGACGGCCCAGACGGCGGCCTCGTGGCCCCGCAGCACGTGCTTGCACTGCCCGTTCACCCACACCCGCGCCGTGCTGCCCCGCCCCGTCAACCGCGCCACCCGCCCCGCGCGCCGCCCCCGCGGCCAGCGCACTTGTCCCAGGAGCCCGTGACGATGACGCCCGTGGAGGCGGCGCTGATGCTGCACACCGTGTTCTCGTGGCCCTGCGCCGCGCCGGCCCCGCGCAGCGGTCAGATGCGGTCGCAGCCGCGCGGTTCGGGCGTGCGGTCGCGCCCAGCGGCGCGCACGGTGAGCACGTGGGCGATGCGGTCGCCCTCCCACACGATGGCCGTCTTGTCGTGGGAGCCGGAGACGAGCGTGGTTGGGCCGCCGTCCGGGCGCGGCACCTCCGCCACGCAGGAGACGAAGTGCTCGTGGCCCGTGAGCACGGCCACCTCCGTCCAGGCGCGCTCCTTCCCCTCCGCGTCCGGCACCACCGCCCAGACCTGCGCGTGCCCATGAGCGGCCCGCCCGCGCTCGTACGCGGCATCGCGGCCCACGCGGCGGCGCCCGCGCCCGCGCAAGTGCGCCTCCACACCTTGACTGTGCGGTCGCGTGACGCCGTGGCCACCTGGCCGTTCAGCAGCGCGCACACGCTGCGAACCTGAGGGCGCGTGTGAGCGACGCGCCGCCGGGCGCGAAGGACCACGCTGTGCTCGCGGAGCCCCTCGAATGTCCTATGCGGCTATGCTGCGGGGCGCCGGCCGCGGCTGAAGCGAGGAGCTCGGCGCCGGGTGGTGCGCACGTCCATTTCATGCTTGGGCAGCAGCTCGGCGGAGAGCTTGTAATGCGCGTCCATTGCGACGTGCCTCCGGGGCCGGCGGCGGCACGGTTAACTGGATGGAGACGTACCCCTGTGGGGGGGAAGGAGTTCTAGCTCCCGCCACACACGCGATGCGCGAGAACGGGAGGGCGGCGGCCGCCTCTCGCCGCAACAAGAACAACTCGACATTCGAGCAGCTGCAGGCAGTGCGCTCCGGTCTAGCGAAGCGCACACAGACCTTCGAGGTGCGCCTTCAAATTCGAATCGCCCGCGCCCAGCTGAGCGCCCCTGGCGGCGTACGCTGTGTAGTGCAAGGAAGAGGAGGCAATCTTCGATGTGGTGGACGAGAAGCGGTACGAGGAGCTGAAGCGCCAGCGCGGCAAGGAGTTCGTCGTCGACGACGGTGCGGCCGACCAGCCGGGCGCTGGGGCCGGGCCGCAAGCGTGTGTGCGATGTGAGCATTGATACAGAGCACGGCTACTGCGACGATGGCGAGGAGGTGGACTGGGAGACCGCGGAGCACGATGACGAGGAGCCGGAGGACGAGCCCGCCCCGCGTGCGCAGCGATCGGCATTGCAATCGTCCAATCGTCTCAGAGATGAGCACGCGCTCAACGCCTGCTGGCACCTGCGCAGAGAAAGGCAAACCGGACGCCAAGAAGGAGAAGAAGGACAAGAAGCCGGACACCGGTGGCGCCGAGAAGAAGATCCAGAGCTTCTTCATGGGTGCGCAGGCAGCGCTCGCTGCATGCGCCGCACCGCCGGTCGCACCTCACGCCGGCGTGCAGGTGGCGCCAACAAGCCCCGCCCCGCTCCGGCCGTGTTCAAGCCGGCCGCCTCCGCGCAGGTGCGCCGACGCTGCCCTGCGGCAGCGTGCTCACAGGGGCTCTGACGCTTCAGCAGGCGCAGGTGATGGGCTTCGGTGCGAAGCGGAAAGAGATGGCGCCGGCGGGTGGGGCGGACGCGGACAAGATGCTGGAGTCTATGCTTGCCGAGCTGGACGGCCCACTCGACGCCCCTGCGCCCGCCTCCAAGAAGCCCTTCTTCGGCGCTCCGAAGGCCGCGCCGCCCGCATCCGCCGTGAAGGCCCCCGTGCGACCTTCCCCGCCCGCCCGCGCCCCGTGCCCGCCGCCGGCGCCGACGCGCAGCGCAGCTGCCCAAGAAGTTTGAGGAGCGGCCGGCAACGCCGCCGGTGTCGGCGGCTGCGGCGGCGAAGGGCAAGGCGCCCGTGCGGGTGGCGGCGGCGGCGGACGAGTTCGAGGACACGGCGATGCCGGACGCGCCGGAGCCGTGGGGGAACGAGCCGCTGAGCCCGCCATCGGCGGGGGCGCCGAAGGTGGACGGGACGACGGCGCGCTCCGGGTCGGCGAGCTCGCGCGGGGATGCGGGCCCGACCTCGCCGCCGCCGTCGCAGCCGAGCTTCCCCCCGAAGGGCTTCACCTCGCCCGAGGGGCCCGCCTCGCCCTCGGCCGACCTGCCGACTTCCCCGACCTCCCCCGGCGACCTCATCGCCGCCGCGAAGACCGGGGCCGCCGCGGGGGCCGCCAAGCGCGGCGCCGCCTCCCTCGTGATGGCGAGCATCGCCACGGCGGGCTACCGCATGCTCGGCGAGGGCGGCCCCGAGGCCGCGCCGGCCGAGCCCGAGGGTGCGCCCCGCCTCCTTCCCCGGCCCCGCCCCAGCGCTGACGGCGGGGCAGCGGCGCGGGAGAGCGCGGCGGCGGGGCCGACCGACCTCCCCATCGAGGAGGACGGCTCGATGAAGGTCCCCCCGCCCGCCCGCCCCCGCCCGCGCGCCGCCCCCGCCGCCGCCGACGCGGCCGACGCGGGGGGCAGATGTACTGGATCGACGCGATCGAGGACAAGGAGGTGAACCAGGGGCGTGTGTACCTGTTCGGGAAGGTGAAGCCCAAGGGCGGCGACAAGTTCGTCTCGTGCTGCGTGATCGTCGAGGGCACCGTCCGCAACCTCTTCTTCCTGCCCCGCGAGGAGTACCTCGCCGACGGTCCGCCCCCCGCCACGCCCCCCGCCCCCCCTCCCCCGCCCCCGCGTGCCCCCGAGGCGAGCGGCGGGTGCAGAGGGGGACGAGGACGCGCTGGAGAAGGTGGGGACGGTGGCGCGGGAGGTGTCGGACTTGCTCTACCGGGCCGGCATCAAGGAGGCCGGCCTCAAGCCGGCCCTCCGCAACTACGCCTTCGAAGAGGAGGGCGTGCCGCGGCGGCCCGTGTACTACGTCAAGGTCCGCTGCTCGCAGAAGTTCGCCCCGCTCCCCGAGGGCTTCTCCGGCAAGACCTTCTCCCGCGTCTTCGGCACCCGCACCTCCGCCCTCGAGAACCTCCTCCTCAAGCGCAAGCTCATGGGCCCCGGCTGGATCCGCATCGAGAACGTCAAGGCGGCGACGTCCCCGACGAGCTGGTGCAAGCTGGAGGCGCGCGTGGACGACGTGAAGAGCATCAGCGTCGTGAGCGACGGCGACCTGGAGACGCCGGCGCTGACCGCCCTCTCCCTCTCCATCAAGACGGTGATGAACCCGAAGACGCGCGTCGCCGAGGTCGTCATGGTCCACGGCATCGTCCACCCCGACGGCCCGCCCCGCCCCGCCCCGCCCCGCCCCCCCGCCCGCCCCCGGCGGCTGACGGGAGCTGGCCGGGCGCAGTGCGGGCGGACGGGCCGACGCCGCCGGCCTCGGAGAAGAAGACCTGGTCCTTCGCGGTCGTCCGCAAGGTCGACTTCTGCCCCTTCGCGATGGACGCGCGGCAGGCCTTCGGGGACCGCAAGATGCCGGTCGCCGTCGAGGCGAGCGAGCGGGCGCTCCTCTCGCTGCTCCTCGTCAAGATGCACCAGGCCGACGCCGACATCCTTGTCGTCCGCCCGCCCCCGGGCCCCGCCGCGCCCCCCGCCGCGGGGCCCGACGCGGGGGCGGGCAGGGCCACCGGGTGCAGGAGGTGGACCTGGACGTGCTGCTGCACCGCCTGGCGGCCAACAAGGTCCCCATGTGGTCCAAGCTCGGCCGCCTCAAGCGCAGCAGCGTGCCCCGCATGAACGCGGAGGGCCGGTACGGCGGGCAGGACAGCTTCCGGGCGATCCGCGTGGCGACGGCGGGGCGGCTGATCTGCGACACGTACAACTCGGCGCGCGAGCTGCTGCGGGAGAAGACGTACGACCTGGGGACGCTGGCGCGGAGCCAGATCGACAAGGGGATCACCCTCGAGGAGCTCGACGCCGGCGACGTCGCCGCCCACCTCGACACCTCCGAGAGTCCGCCCGCCCGCCCCGCCCCGCCCCGTCCCGCGGCGCCGCGCCGGGGCGAGCCTCGGGGCAGACCTGGTGAAGCTGCTGCGGCACACGGAGCACTCGGCCTACCTCGCCATGCAGCTCATGTTCCAGCTCATGGCGCGCCCCCGCCCCGCCCCCGCCCCCTGCCCCGCCCCTCCCGCTCACCTGCTCCAGCAGGTTGTGCCGCTCACGAAGCAGCTGACGAACCTGGCGGGGAACCTGTGGGCGCGCTCCCTCAACGGGGCCCGCGCCGAGCGCAACGAGTACCTGCTCCTCCACGAGTTCCACGCCCTCAAGTACATCGTCCCTGACAAGGCGCGCCGCCCCGCACGCCCGGCACGCCCGCCGCACGGCGCTGACGGGGCGGCAGTACTCGGCCTTCGAGATGAAGGGGAAGGCGGCGGCGGCGGCGGGCAAGGGCAAGGCCAAAGGCAAGGCGAAGCAGGAGCCTCGGGAGGACGAGGAGGAGCAGGCCGGCCCCGACGAGGACGGTGCGCCCTCCCCCGCCGCCCTCGCCGCCCCGGCCGACGCCGCGCCGTGCCGCAGATGACGAGCCGGAGGCCGGGGCGGCGGCGGCGGCGGCGGCGTCGGGCAAGGCGAAGCGCAAGCCGGCGTACGCGGGCGGCCTCGTGCTGGAGCCCAAGCGGGGTGCGCCGGGGCCCTCGCCACGCGCCCCGCGGGGGCGGGGCCGAGCGGGGCCCCCGGGGCGCCGGCAGGGCTCTACGACAAGCTCGTCCTGCTGCTCGACTTCAACTCGCTCTACCCCTCCATCATCCAGGAGTACAACATCTGCTTCACGACGGTCCGGCGGCAGCTCTGCAGCGCGGTCAAGGAGGAGGGCGGGGAGGGCGGCGAGGCGGGGGCGGCGAGCGTCTCGACGCTGCCGGACCTGCCGGGCGCCGAGGCGCCGCCCGGGGTGCTCCCGCGCGTGATTCGCGTGCTGGTGGACCGGCGGCGGCAGGTGAAGGCCCTCATCAAGGGCGAGTCCGACCCCCACAAGCTCCAGCAGCTCGGTGCGCGCGAGCCTGGACGGGGCGCGACGGGGCTGGGCGGCGGTGGCGCGTGACGTGCGGGTCGGGCAGACATCCGGCAGAAGGCGCTGAAGCTGACGGCGAACTCGATGTACGGCTGCCTGGGCTTCCGGCACTCGCGCTTCTACGCCAAGCCGATCGCGGAGCTCATCACGGCCCAGGGGCGCGAGACGCTGCAGCGCGCCGTCGACGTGGCGCAGGGCGCGTGCGGCCTGGAGGTCATCTACGGCGACACCGACTCGGTGATGATCCACACGCACCTCACCGAGGTCGCCAAGGCCAAGGAGATGGGCCAGCGCCTCAAGAAGGAGGTGAACAAGCTGTACCGGCACCTGGAGATCGAGCTGGACGGCATGTTCGCCCGCATGCTCCTCCTCCGCAAGAAGAAGTACGCCGCCCTCAAGGTGCCCCCCGCCCCCCCCCCGGCCCCGGCCCCGCCGCCCCGGCGCCGAGCAGGGCGGGCAGGTGGCGGAGTCGCGCTCGGGGGCGCTGGTGTACGAGCAGGAGGAGAAGGGGCTGGACCTGGTGCGGCGCGACTGGTGCCCGCTCTCCGTCGCGATCGGCCGCCGCGTCCTCGGCTTCATCCTCCAGGTCCGGCCCTGCGCCGCGCCCCCCGGGCGCCCCGAGAGGAGAGGCCGCCCCTCACGCCCCCGCCGCCCCCGCAGCGGGACAACGTGGCGGTCAAGGCGGAGGGCGAGGCGGGGGCCGGCGGCGAGGAGGCGCGCCGGCGCACGTGCGAGGACATCGTCGCCGACATCCACGCCTACCTCCGCGAGGTCAAGGAGAAGATGGACGCCGAGACGTGCGCCCCGCCCCCGCCCCCGCCCGCCCCGCCCCGCCGCTCGAGCGAGCGGGGGCGGGCAGGTACGACGTGCGGCTCTTCGCGATCAGCAAGTCGCTGACGCGGGCGCCGGAGGAGTACCCGGACTCGAACAAGCTGCCGCACGTGGCCGTCGCCAAGCAGCTGATGGCGCAGGGCAAGGCCCTCCGCGCCGGCGAGATCATCCAGGTCGGCCCCCGCGCGCCCCCGCCCTCCCCTCGCCCCCGGGGCGCGGGGCCGAGGGGGCGGACAGTACGTGGTGTGCGCGACGGGGACGACGAACGCGAGCCTCTCGGAGCGCGCCTACGCCCTCGACACCGTCCTCCGCTCCCAAGGCGGCCTCAAGGCCCGCCCCGCCCCTCCCCCGCCCCCCTCTCCCCGCCCGCCCCGCGCTGACCGCCGGGGCCGCTCGCGCAGCCGGACTACGGGTGGTACATGCAGTCGCAGATCCACCCGCCGGTGGCGCGGCTGTGCGAGCCGATCGAGGGGACGGGGGCGGGGATGATCGCGGAGTGCCTGGGGATGGACGGGAGCAAGTTCAAGTACGCGGCGGCGGAGGCGGCGGCCCCCGCCGGCTGCGACGAGGACGAGAAGTTCAAGGCCTGCGAGCCCCTCCGCGTCAAGTGCACCGCCTGCGCCGCCTCCGCCCCCGTCCCCGGTCACCACCCCGCCCCCCCGCCTCCCCTGCTGCCGCCCCTCACGCCCCCGCAGGCATCTACCGGCTGCCGGCGGGGTACAGCATCTCGGTGGCGGACGGGGACGCGAAGAAGCTCGAGCACGGGTACCCCTTCAGCGCGCTGGGCCACCTGTGCTGCGGGCACTGCGGGAAGGCCCTCGGCCAGCCCGCCATCGAGAACGCGGTCCGCCCGCCCCGCCCCGCCCTCGGCGCCGCCCGTCCGACCGGGGCGCCCCGTGCAGCTCGTGCGGTCGATCGGGCGGCACATCGAGCGATACTACGAGGGGTGGATGAAGTGCGCGGAGGCGGAGTGCTCGGCGCGGGCCCGCAGCTGCCAGCTGCGGCGGGGCCTCCCCGCCTGCCCGAGCGACCCCGAGCGGCACCACCTCGTCGAGGAGGCCCGCTCCGCCCCGCACGCCGGCCTCGCCCGCTTCCGGCCTGACGGGGCGGGGCGGGGCGCAGTACTCGGCGGGGGAGCTCTACACGCAGCTGCTCTACTTCCAACGCCTCTTCGACGTCGCCAAGGCCGCCGAGCGCCTGGAGGCGGCGCGGAAGCGCAACGAGGAGGCGGCGGCCGGCGTGCCCGACGACATGCGCCTCCACTTCGCCGACAAGCGCGCCTACGACGCGCTGCGGGCGACCGCCGCGCGCTACGTCGCCATGTCGGCGTACGGCCGCGTCAACCTCGCCGACATCTTCCGCCGCTTCCAGGCCGCCCGCTCGTAGGCGCGAGGCCCCGCAGGGCCCCGCCTCCCCCAGCACCCCCTCCCATCCCCTCCCCCCCTTTTCCCCATTCGCTTTTTCTGTCCGAAGCGAGTGTGCGCTTCAAACGCAACTTCTTTCAAGAGCGCTGCCATTGCTCACGGAGGCTGGTCCTTGCTGCTGACAGCAGCCGCGTGGGGCCGCACGTGGCCGGGCGCTGCGCCGACGCCCCGCCGGCCCGGGCTGTCACGCGAATAAAAGGCCCCACTGGGCCAGCCAGCAGCTGGCAGCTAGAATTCCGCTGCACACCGTGACACGGCGGCAGTCAAAGCTTCAAGCCCCGCGGCCCGCGGCTCTCCAGGGGGGGGCCGGGGGCCCTGGGGCCCGACCTTCGCACGTGCGCCGCGGTGGGGGCGTCGAACAGTTGTGTCGGGCTTAAGCTTCATGCCTTGAAGCCCATGACCAACTGCAGCCTGGCAGGCTTCAGGTTTCGAGGCTTCAAGGCTTGCAATTGGCAAGTTGAGCATGAATTCAGCCTTCCGAGTTCAGAGCCTTAACTTGGCAAACCGTTGAAACTGAACTTTCCGAAGTTCGGAACTTCCGAAGTTCGGAGAGTCATGATCAAGCCTGGAAGACAAGGCTTCAGGCATCGGAAGCCCTACTAGGCTAGGCCTGCCAGGCTGGCTCATCGGATGCCCCCGCCCCCGGGCCCCGTGGGACTCGCGCAGCGTCTGCCGGGCCCTCGGGCCCGCGGACCACACCTCGCGAGCCGCGGGGCTTCTCTTTTCGATACACAGCTCAGCGGATCAGTGACAATCGGCACTGGCGCTGCCCTCTCACTGTGGGGGCGGGGCGGGCCCCACCGGGGGCTGCGGCCCCGGCGGGAAGGGCGACACGGACGTGAGGACCTGCGGCGCGCGCCGCCGAGTCAGGCGGGCGCCGTGGGCGAGGGGAGCGCGGGGAGGGGCCAGGACGCACAGGAGCGCTCGGCGGGCCCCCCGGGGCCCCTGGCGGCGGGGGCGGGGGCGGCATGACGGGCCCCTGCGGAGGGCCCTGCGGGGGCCCCTGAGGAGGGCCCTGCGGGGGCCCGTAGTGGGGAGGGATGGGCCCGCGCGCCCCCATCATCGGGGCGGGGGACGCCCGGGGCAGGGGCACGCCGGGGGCCGCGGGGGCCCGGCAAGCGGCGCGGGGCGCCCGGCATGGGGAGCTGGCCGGCCCAAGGGTACGGCGGGGGAGCCCCCGGGAGGGGCCCCACGGGGCGCGCCCCGCCACGGGCAGGCCGCGCCCCGCGGCGGGCACGGCGCCGGGCCCCAGTGGGCGACCGCCGAGGGCACGCGCGGGGCACGAAAGTCGCGCCGGGGGCCCTCCGGCCCCCCGGGCGCTGCATCCCCGGGGCCCCGGCGGGCGAAGGGCTGGCCCTGCGCCCCATCAGGCCGGCGGGGCGCGGGCGGGCGGGGGCGCACGGGCGGGTAGGGCCGCCCGCCGGTCGTGGCAGCGTGCACGGCGGCTGCCGAGGGGAGCCCCGGCCCGGCCCTGCCCCTGCCCGGCCCCCGTCAGCGCCCGCCCCGGCGCCCCTCGCGCGCACGCACCATCGGCTGGGGCGGCCCAGGGCGGGGCAGGCCGGCGGGGCCGGCGAGCGGGACGGGCGCGCCAGGGACGGGAGGCCCGGGGCGGGGGGCCCTGCGGGGAGGAGGGCCCTGAGCAGCGCCCGAGCTACCGCCGCCTGTTGCCGCTGCTGCTGCAGCAGCAGCAGCTGCGGCGGCGGCGGCCTTGGCGCTCTTCTTGCGGGGCTTGGGCTCGGGGCGGGGCGCCGGCTCGGCCGCGTGCTCCTGCTTGGCGCGGGGCCCGCGCGTCGCCACCTGTCCCTCCATCGCTGCGCCGCCCCCGCCGGCTCGCGGACGCCGCGCGGGGCAGGGCAGGGGGGCGGGGCCGGGGCGGCGCACTGAAGTCGGCGGGGTCGCGGTCGCGGTGGAGGTAGTGCCACAGCTTCTGCTCCCCGTCGTACTGCCCCCGGCCCCCCTCAGCGCCCCGCCCAGCAGGCGGCCAGCGGGGCGGGGCGGCGTGCCTTGACGCAGGGGTCCTTCTCGTAGTGGAGGCGGTCGAGGGCGCCGCTCACGGCCTGGTGCACGAGGGCCGCCCCCTGCGCCGCCCCCGGCCGGTGAGGCGCAGGGCGGGGCGGGGCGGGGCGGGGGGCGGGGCGGGCGGGGCGCACGGCCTCCTCGATGAGGTACTGCGAGTCCCGCAGCAGCTCCGCCACGTCGGCCCGCGTCCCGAACCCTGCCCGCCCCCGCCCGTGAGGCCGGCGCGGGGCGCGCGGGGCGGGCGGGGCGGGACCGTCGGGGAGGCGGGCGGCGGCGTCGCGGACGAGGCCGAGGAGGGTGACGTGCGGCGGCCGCTCCGCCCGCAGCAGCATGTGCTCCCGCACCCGCCCCGTCCCGCTCGCTGCCCGCCCCCGCCCCTCAGCGGCCCTCGGCGCGGCGGCGGCGGCGGGGCGGGGCGCACTGCGCTTGATGGGGGCGACAGAGGCGCGCAGGCCCTTGATGCTGCGGGTCCCGACTCGCGCGGGGCGCGGGGGGAAGGAGGGGCGGGGCGGGGGGCACCGGTAGACGAAGCCGGCGTCGGGGGCGAGGAAGCGCTCGCGCTCCTGGGCGCGGAAGAGCTGCACCGTCTCCGGCGAGCTCGGGCGGATGCTCAGCACCGACTTGGAGGCTGGCTTGAAGGCCCGCTCCAGCTGCGCCGCCGGGAGCCGGCTCGCGTACTTTGCGAGGAAGTACTCCTCCATCGCCGCCAGCGGCCCCGCCGGCCCCGCCTCCCCTGCCCCACCGTCAGGGGGGCGAGGGCCGGGGGGGCGGGCCTGCCGGCGGCTCACCCGGGAGGGGGGAGAGCCAGGTGGCGACCTGCTTCTCCTCGTCGAAGCGGAGGCAGGGCTCGAAGGCCGCCGGCACGGGGCCCGGGTCCGCCACCCCGCGACCCAGCGCCCCCGACACCGACCCCTCCGACGTCCGCCCCGCAGGCCCCGCCGAGGGCCCCCCGGCGGGCCCGGGCGCCGCTGCAGCTGCGGGCGCCGACGGGGCCGGCGTCGGGGACAGCGCGCCGGCAGCGGCGCTGCGCCGGGCTGCGGGGGAGCGGGAGCGGGACTCCGGCCCCGGCCGTGGCGGGCTGATGCGGGACGGCCCGGCGGGGGGAGGGGCGCCCGGCGCTGGCGAGGCCTCCGGGCGGCCGCCGCGGGGGCGCCGCCCGCAGGGATGGCCCCGGGCCCGCCGCAGAGGCCCCGGGGAGCTGCCCGGGGAGGCTGGAGGGGAGCGGGGGCGAAGGGATGGCGGGCGGGGTGGGGGCGGAGGCGGGACTGGCGAGGGGCGGTCGCGGGGCGGGCGTCGGGCTCGGCGGGGGGCGCCGGGGGCTCGGGAAGGGCCCCTGGGGTCGGCGAGGAAGCGGAGGAGGGAGGAGAGCAGGTGGCGCGCGCTGCAGGCCGCCGGCAGCAGCTCCGCCGCCGAGCCGACCTCGAGCAGCACCAGCAGCAGCCCTGCGCGCGCGTCGCGCCGGAGGCCGGCGGGCGGGGCGGGCGGGGCGGCGGGGTGCGCACGGCGAAGTCGCAGGAGCGGGGCGGGAGGGTGGGGTCGGCGAGGGCGGGAGGGCGAAGCGCGGCCGGCGGGCCGCGGGGCGAGGGGAGGCCCGACGAGGCGGGCTCGCCGCCCGCGCGAGGCTCGCCGGCAGCTCCAGCGGCGGCAGCGGCGCCTCCATCTCCGCCTCCCCGCCCGCCCCCGGCCCCGCACCCTGCCCGGCCCCGCCCCGGCGGCCTGCGGGGCGGAGGAGGCGACGGCGGAGGCGGCGCGGAGGGCGGCGAGGAGGGGCCGGCGCTCGGTCCGGCACGTCGCGCAGGCGGTGGAGGACGGCGGTGATGAACGGCTCGCGCGCCCCGAGCGGCACCGCCCACGCCGGCAGCGACCCGTCCCCGCCCCGCCCCCGCCCCGCCGAGGGGCCGCCGAGGGGGCCCGCGGTGGGCGCCGCCCCCCGGGCCGTCGGGGCGGAGGGCGGGTGGCCTTCTTGGGCGGGGGGCCCGGCTGGGGGCCTGCGCCTCGAGGAGCTCCCAGTGGCGAAGTCGTCGAGGGCGCGGCTCGCCACCGCCCGCCGCTTCGGGTTCCGCCGCGCCCCCTCCCCGCCCCTCCTCCTCCCCCTCCGGCGGGGCGGGGCGGGGCGGCGGCGGCGCGAGGGGCGCGGCGTCGAAGGTGCGGCGCGGCGGGGCGCGCCCGACGAGGGCCGCCTTCAGGTCGGCCCGCAGGGGCGCCACGGGACGTAGCGCGCCGGCACCGCCCCCTCCCCCTGCGCCTCGGCGGAGCCTGCAGTGCCGCCCAGGGGCCGCCGGGGCGAGCGAGGAGGAGGCCTCGTACGGCGGCGGTCCCGCCGGCCCCTGCAGCGCCGCGAAGCGCGTGCGGCGGGCCTGCACGACGCGGCGGACCTGCGGAGGGCGGCTCGGGCGGGCGGGGCAGGCGGGGGGGCGGGGGCGGACGAGGTTGTCGTGGAAGGAGCGGAGGGAGCGGACGTGGGCGGCGCGCCGCAGCTGCAGCCGCCGCTGCTGCCGCGCCACCGCCTCCGGCGCGTACTTCCCGCCTGCCGCACCCCGTCACGGGCCGGCGCCGGCGGGGCAGGGCGGGGGCGGGGGGCGGACGGCGGAGGGCGGCCCAGAAGGAGCGGAGCGGGTGGCCGAAGAAGAGGTCCTCGTCGCAGGCGAGGAAGCGCTCCGCCAGCGCGTCCTTCTCCCGCCCCGCCCCTCCCGCAGCGCCCCCCTCCTCCTCCCACCCCGCCCCGCCCTCCGCCCCGCCCCCGCGTCGGCCTCGGCGGCGAGGTGCGCGGCGGCGGCGCGCTGGGCGGCGCGGAGCTCGCTGGGGACCGGGGGCAGCAGGGGCCGCAGGCGGGCGCGCTCCTCCTCGGAGAGCTCGCGCCAGAGCTCCGGGGTGAGGAGGGCGGCGAGGTCGGGCAGCGCGAGCGCCTCGCGGGCAGCTCGAGCAGCGCCCCCTCCACCAGGACCCGCGCCGGCCCGCCTCGCCGGGCCCCGCGGGCGGGCCCTGCCCCGACCAGTAGGCCAGCGCCGCCGGCTCCTCCTCGCTGCTCTCGAGCAGGCCGGCGTCCTCCGGGCCCTCCACCAGCAGGCACGCCAGCGGCATCTGCACCCGCGGCCACCGCCCCGGCCCCGCCCCCTTGGCGCCCCCGCCGGCCCCCCGCCCTTCTTCGCGCGGCCCTTGGCGGCCGCCTTGCGCGCCTCGGCCGCCTCATCGAAGTCCTCGTCGTCCTCCTCCCCCTTCTTCTTCTTCTTCTTGCTCTTCCGCGCCCCGCCGCCCCGCCTCGCGCCGGCGCCCGGCGGGCCGCGTCGGCCCCTCCTCGGGCCCTCGGCGTCGCGGCCGGGCTCCTCCTCGCCCGCCTCGGCGTCGCCCTGGGCCGCGGCCGCCGCCGCCTCGCCGCCCTCCTCCCGCGCTCCGCCTCGCCGCCGTCCTCCGCCATCGCCTCCCCGGCGAGCGCCGCCCCGACCCCCCTCCGCCGCCCCCGCCGCCCACACAGGGCCGCCCCCGTGGGGCGCGCCGCAACGAAGACCGCTCCCGGGATCGCCTGCTGGCCGGCGGGAGGCGCGGGGTCGGGGGCCGCGGCGGCGCTGGCCGCGCCGACGGGGGCCGGGCGATCCGCTTCCTGCTGCGGTGCCGGAGATGCTCCGGAGCGCGGCGACAATTCCATTGCTTCTGGCTGCTGCTGCGCGTGCGCCGCCGGTGGAATGGCGGGAGCGGGGCCGCGTGGCGATGCGCCCGGCGAGGTGGCGGGAGGCGTGCTGGAGGCCAACTGTGCCGGGGCAGAGGCGTGCTGGCGCGGCGAATGCGACGGGCTGGAACTCTGGAATGAATTCTCCCAGGGGCGGATGGAAGTAGGCGATCCCATAGGCTGGCGCTCCGCGACCGAGTCCCGTGACGAACTCGACGGAGACGCGGGAACCGCTCTGAACCGCTCCATCAAAGAAGGCGACTGTACGATGTTGGGCACTCGCCTAAAGGGCTCCGCCTGCGGGTGGCGTCGATTTCGAACAGCGCGCGCCGCGAGCTTCGGCGCTGCATCCTGCGCAGAGGCTTTCGATGCAACCCGCACCTGCGACGGGGCCGCATCCTCGTTCGGCGCGGGCGAAAGCAGGCTGCCGATCGACAGGCGACCTCCTTGAGCTGTTTGCGATGCCGCTGGCGTTGCTTCGTCCGCCGGGCGCGGGTCCATCGCGGGAAAGCCCAGGCTCGACGCGGGAAAGCCGGTGTCCCCAATCGAACCCTTGCCGGATTCGATCCCTTTCCCTTGGTCATTTCACCTTGCAGCTAGCAGCCACGCAGAGCCCCCAGAGCAGCGAGAAGTGCACCGAGGCTCTCCCAGGCTAATGCGCGCGGGCCGGCCGGCGTGGGAGCGACCGGCCCGGCCAGCGGCGGCGCTGGCGCTCGTGCTGGCCGTCTCGCTGCAGCTTTCGCTGCAGGTGGCCGGCAGCGCCGAGCGCTCGGACAGCGGCGTCTCGCCGGAGGACTTCCGCGAGGGCAGCTTCCGCGCCCGCGTCCCCAGCATCATCAGGAGCGCGGACGGCGGCGGCGTGCAGGCTGCGGCGGATGAGATCGTGCCTCTGGGACGGAACTCCGTCCCAGCCTCTGCGATCGCAGCGGCGGCTGGGGCGCTGCGGGCGGCGCGGGCCCCGCGCCTCGTGTACTCGCTGCTCGGCGCTGCGGACGTCACGGACCGGCTGCAGCGCCTCGTGGAGCACTCCTTCGTGCAGGAGAGCGCCCTCGTGCTGTACGCGGTGAGCCCTGCGCTGGAGGTCTGCGCCGCCGCGCTGGAGCACGCCCCGGCCGGCGCCGGCCGCCTCTGCGTGCCCGTGCCGGATCGGATACAGCCCGACAACCTCGTCCTCTGGGCCCTCCACGCGGCGCTCACGGCGGCTGCCGGCGCGCCGCCCTCGGCCGCCGCCGTCTTCCTCTCGCTCGACCGGCGGCTGCTGGACGCGGCGCGAGCCGCCGGCGCCGTCGCGGAGGCGGCCTGCGACGTGCACCTCGCCGCCTCGCCGGCGGGCGAGCTCGAGGCCCTCGCGGTTGCCGGCGGCGCGGCCGCGCGGCGCGTGGCGCGGGCGGCCGCCGACGCCATCCGCAGGGGCGAGCACGCCCTGGGCCCCGCCGCGCGCCTGGCCGGCGCGCTCGAGCTCGAGGCGGCGCCGGGCGGCTCGCTTCCGCTCACCGTCTGCCGCCCCGCGGACTAGTCGCCTCCTTCCGCGGCCTCTCGCCTCCCCACTCGCCCCTTCCCGTCGCCACCCGCTTCCAGCAACGCCTCGGCTCGTGTAGGCCACTAGTTGAAACAACGGAAAGAGCACGATAGGGGGGCTGAGAGGGGCGGGGGGCGGCGGGGGCGGGGCGGGGCGGGGCGGGAGCTACAAGGGGAGGTTGTCGGAGGAGGTGCGGAGGAGGGCGCCCGGGGGCAGGCGGGCGGCGAGGTGGCGGGCGGCGCGCTCGACGGCCTCCTCGTCGCGCAGGCTCCCCTCGAGCGTGACGACGACGCTGAAGTCGCGCTCCAGGAAGGGGTAGCTGCCGACCTTGACCCCGGGGAAGGCGGCCTGCGTCTCCTCGAGGAGGTGCGCGACGGCCCCCTCGCTCACGCCGCGGTCCAGGAAGAGCTTGCGGAGGGCGAAGGGGTGGCCCCGCAGCTCCTCCCGCAGGAGGCCCATCTTGAGGCGGACATACTCGGGGATGCCGGGCAGCACGAAGACGTTCTTCATGACGAGGGTCGGGAAGGGGACGCTGGGGACGGCGAGGAGGCGGCAGCCGTCGGGGACGTCGGCCTGCCTGAGGTGCGCCTCGGTGCAGGCGGGGCCGTAGAAGGCGGCGACGGCCTCGGCGAGGGCGGGGTCGCGGCGGACGGGGACGCCGAAGGCCTCGGCGAGGGCGGCGACGGTACGGTCGTCGTGCGTGGGGCCCAGGCCGCCCGTGGTGAAGACGAGGTCGTACTGCCGCGCGAAGGCCGCCACGTGCGACGCGATCGCCGTCTGCTCGTCCGGGATCACCGCCAGCTGCCGCACCCCGATCCCCAGCTCCCTGCCCGCCCCCGGTCACACCCCGCGGGGCGCCCCCTCGCCGGCCCCCCGCACCGCAGTTCCCGGCAGAGGAACGGGCCGTTCGCGTCGACGACCTTGCCGCTAAGTATCTCGTCGCCGATGATGATGATGCCGGCCGCCTGGTGGCTCCTCGGGGCGCCCCCCGGCGCTGCCGGGGCGGGGCGGGGATCAGGGGGGGCGAGGGCGGGCCTCGCGGGGGGCGCACCGTTGGAGACGGAGAGGACGCTGAGCGAGGAGGAGGAGACGGAGGGGGACATGGAGGGCAAGGAGTTGGAGGAGGAGGGCGGCGTCGGGCTCGGCGCCGGCTTCTTGGCGATGCGCCCCGCCCGCTCCTGCGACCAGTCCTCCAGCGCCGCCGCCGGCTTGAACGTCCCGTTCGCGTTCTTCAGCGCGGGGTTCGGCAGCGTGTCCAGCTGCCCCCCGATCGACGTGTACCTGCCCCCGCCCGCTCGCACCGCCCGGCGGGGCGCGACGCGAAGCCCGGGGCGGACCCGCGGTCGTAGAGGGAGCAGTAGGGCAGCTTGAAGTCGACGAGGAAGCGCCACACCTGGGCGTAGGTCCAGTCCAGGATGGCGTTCACACGAATGATCGGGGGCCACCCGGGGTCCGTCGGGGAAAAGTGCTCAAGGTTCACTGCGAGGCAAGAGAAAAGGAAAGCACTTCAATAAAAAACAATCTGAAAGGAGCAGTTGGCGCGGTCACCTGCGCCAGGGTCGCCCTGCCGCTGCCCCATCAAGATGACCTTGACCTTGCTTTCGCGAATCAGCTCGCTCAGACCGGCTTTGTAGTTGGCATCTAAGAACTTGATCTCAACCCCGTAGCTGCACAGCGCGCGTCACGTCAGCCAGCGCGCGTCGGGTCACCGGGGAGATCGCAGCACGGCGCACAGCTCGCTGGTTTGCTGGAGGAACTCGTGGATCTCCTGGAACATGTTCGCAGAGTTGAAGTAGACGAATCGAACGCGTCGCAGCGCGGCGTTTGTGGCCTCCGCGGATACCGCGCCCCCATTCGGTGCTGCTTGAGCCAGGTGCTGTGCGATAGCCGCCCGCAGCACATGAAGCAGCACGGTGGAGTCCTTGCCGCCGTTGAAGCTGAATGAGATGCCGTCGAAGCTGCGCACCGCGGCATCGGGTGAGCGGGCGGTTCAGTCGCGCTTGGCGCTCCTATCCGGCCGCACCCGAAGAGCGCGATACAGCGTCCCACGAGCGTCATGGTCTTCATGAACTGCTGCTTGAGCTCCTCATCGGCGCTCTGCTCGACCGCCTTGAGGAGCTCCATTCGCGAGTGAGCGAAGCACGCGGCTGCTAGCTATTCGCTGAAGCCGTGTTCAGGTTTGGGCATGTGCGCCGGCTGAAAAGCGCCCGGTTGATCTTCGCAGCAGGGGTACGGCAAATTCAGTAAGAGCAGGCCTGCGGCTACCGCAGCTTCGGTACACGCATGCCGCAGCTTCGGTACGCACATGCAACTCCGTCTGCAGCTATTGTTATTATCGGTTCGCGCGTGGGAGAGGCCGCTTGCGCGTACGCGTGCATGTCCAATGATCGACCGCAGGCAGTGAATTGTTGTCCGGCTCGGTTGCGGACTTGAATTCGTCCTTCCTCGTGCGCTCCTCCACCGCCCTCGCCGGCGTCGCCGATCGCTCGCCGGCGCGCGCTCCTCCCAGGTCAAGGAGCTTCGTGCTCTCGGAGTGGCGACACGGCGCATCGCTTTCTTAGAAGACGATGTCGATCAAATAGCTGCTGAAATCCGAACGGCGAGCTCGGCTCACAGCTACGTTCTTTGTTGCGGCGGTGTGGGGCCGACGCACGACGACGTGACGATGGCGGCCATTGCTCGCGCATTCGGAGTTCCGCTTGTGCGGGACGCTGCGACTGAGGTGCCGCCCCATCCCCCTCCCCTCCACCCCTCCCCCCGCGCCGTTGACGACTGAGCCGCCCTCCGTCCCGGCCTGGCCACCAGGCGATGCTCAAGGACACGTACGGTTCGCAGCCGGCCCCTCATGTGAAACCCCGGGCAGCCGCTTACGCCAGCGCCCCGCAGGCAAGGACTGTAACGAGTCCGTCGCGCGCGCGCCCCATCCTCGACCGCCCCGCTGACTCGTACGCAGGTACGTTCTCAAAATGGCCGATTTCCCTCGTGCGCGGACCGAGGCGCCTCTTAGCTCGCGTTGCGCCGGGCGACTGATGACCGTCCGCAGAGGGCTACGCGCTGCTGCGCAAGGAGGGCGTGCCTTGGCCGTTCCTTCACGTAAAAAACGTGTACATTTTTCCGGGGGTACCCAAGTTCCTCCAGGCCAAGTTTGAAACCTTCAAAGAGACGGTCCGCCGTCCCTCCCTCCCCGCCCGCCCCCTGTTCTGTACCCCGTGCCGACCTTCTCCCCGGGCAGTTCCGGAGCACGCCGTTCCTGACGGCGCAGGTGGAGGTTAGCGCCCCCGAGTCGGCCATCGCCGCCTATCTCCACGAGGCCGGTCCGCGTACCCCCGCCGCGCTCCTCGGCCCCTGCTCGACCGGGCCGCGGGCTCAGTGGAGCGGCACCGGGACGTGCGGCTGGGCTCGTACCCCGTAGACGGGCCTCCCGGGGTGAAGGTCCTCCTCACGCTGGAGTCGAAGGACGCCGAGCGGCTCCGGGTCTGCCGGCCCCCGCGCCGCCCTCCTCGTCGCTTGGAATTCGGGCGCTGAGGGCCCCCGCAGGCCGCCTTCGAGTCCCTCCTCATGCTCCTCCCCCGCGAGGTCGTCGTCTCGTCCCGCATATGAGCGCCCCCCGCCCCTGTACAGCCCCCCCTCTTCAGCCACCGCTTTTCCCCCGCAGGCTTTTTTCCCGGCCGCCCCGCGCGGCCCCTTGTACTCTCCAGCCTGCCCTGTAAATCATGATCATGGCCACGAGCGCTGCAGATGCGGATGCAGCCAGTAGATCTTTCGCTTGATGGTCTCATTTAACGGATAACGCTTGCAATTGATCCGCGTACGTACGTATACGCATGCGCATACCCCCTAAAGCAGCCGGTCTGCAGCCTGACAGCGCTAGCTAGCGTCTAATTTATAAACATGAGCTCTGATTCTCCGATCTCGACGAATGCGGCGCCGGCGCAGCAGGCCACGGCCGCGGGAGAACCTGTCAAAAATAATTCGCCTACCGCGCGCGCGGCGTGCGATGCCCCGCCGGCCGTGGCGAGGGGTGGCCATGGCCAATCGACGACCGCGAAGCCCAAGCGCTCACGTCGGCGCGGCGGGCGCGGGCGCGGGGCTCGCAATTGCAAGTCCTGGAAGGAGGAGCTCGTCTGCGACGAGTGCGGCGAAGGCGACAACGAGAGCAACAAGCTCTGCGCCTCTGTTTGGTTCCCCGGCTGGGTGATGTGCGAAGAGTGCGTCGCGGCGGACGAGGCTTTGTGGTGCCACAAGTGGGAGAGCGTGGACGACTGTTTCTGACAGCCGCAGCGCTCTGCATGCTCACTCCATGCTGCCCTCTGCCTCCTGGCCGCGACCGGGCGCCTATATTGTCCGGTCGTTTCTCTCATTAATAAGCTTAATTCGCTGAATGGAATTTCTGAAGCGCAAGCTTAAGGATGGCGGGCGCGTGCCGCGGGCGGAGCGCGGCGGTGCGCGGCGAGCCCTCCGGATCCCTGGGGCTGCGGCTGCAGCTAGTAGACCTTGATCGTCTCGTCCGGGGTGCCGGCGGCGGGGCCAGGGCCGGGGCGCGGGGCCGGGGCGAGGCCGGGCGGGGGCCGGGCGGCGTAGGCGAGGAACTCGTCAAGCTCCTCCTGGGGGATCGTGTAGGGCGAGTACTCCGCCGACGGGAACTTCCGGCCCACGACCTCCGCCCTACCCGCCCGCCCGCCCACGAGGCGCCTCAGGCGGAGGCGGCAGCGGGGCGGGCGGCGGCGCGGGAGGGGACCGGTAGGCCTCGAGGGCGGACTGGATGGCGGCCGCCGCGTTGCCGAAGCGCTTGCTAAACTTGGGCGTCACCTGCGCGGGGGCGCCTCAAACCCGGGGCCGGCGGGGCGAGGCGAGGCGGGGCGCGGGGCCGGCCTTGGCGTGGTGCGGGTGCTGGTAGAGCCCTACGAGGTCGTGGTACACGAGGACCTGCCCCGCCCGCCCTCAGCGGCGGGCGGGGGGCGTGGAGAGGGGGCGGGGCGGGACGGGGCGGGGCGGGCCTGGCCGTCGGTGCCGGCGCCGGCGCCGATGCCGACGGTGGGGATCTCGAGGGCGGCGGTGATGGCGCGGGCGACGCCCTCGGGGACGCACTCGACGACCACCGCGAAGGCCCCCGCCTCCTGCAGCGCCCGCGCGTCGTCCAGCAGCCGCTTCGCCGCCGCCGCGCTCCGCCCCTGCGAGCGGAAGCCGCCCAGCACGCTGCGCCCCGCTCGCCGGGCCCTGCGCGGCGCGGGCGGCGCGGCGCGGGGCGGGGCGGGGCGGGCCTGATGGACTGCGGGGTGAGGCCGACGTGGCCCATGACGGCGACGCCGGAGCGGACGACGCGGGCGACGGTCGCCGCCCGCGCCACGCCGCCCTCCAGCTTCACGGCGTCCATCTCGCCCTGCGCCCCCTCAGCCCCCGCCGGCGCCCCCGGCGCGGCTGCGCGGCGGGCCTCCTTCAGGAACCGGATGGCGTTCCGCACGGCGTCGTCCTCGGAGACCTCGTAGCTCCCTGCCGCCCCCGCCTGAGCGCGGCAGCGCGCCCGCCGGCGGGGGGCGGCGCACCGAAGGGCATGTCGCCGACGAGCAGAGGCCGGCGGGCGCCGCGGGCAACGGAGCGGCAGTGGTGGAGCATCTCGTCCATCGTGACGGGCAGTGTCGTGTCGTAGCCGAGCTGCACCATCCCCACCGAGTCGCCGACGAGCAGGATGTCGAAGCCGGCTGAATCGACGTGCACCGCCGACGGGTAGTCGTACGCCGTAACCTGCAGGCGATGCGAGCGGTCGCATACGTCAACGACGCGAACGCGCACATGCGCGAGGCTGGCGGCGGCAGCGCTTGCCATCGTGATGGGGACGCCCTTCCGCTTCCGGTCTTGGATGTCGACGATCGAGATCGGCTTCGGCGGCTGCGGCGTTGTGACCCAGCGCGCCTGCTGCACCCAGTGATGCTGGGCCGGCAACCGAGGAACCGGCGGTGCTGCGATCCTCAAGAGGGCAGGCTGCTGCCGGGCCCAGCCAGCCGCTAGTGGGGCCAGCGAGCGCAGGTGCAGCATCGCGCCGCTGTGGCAGCTCCGCTCCTATGAACCCTGCCTGGACACCGTGTACCCCCCTCACGTTCGCCGCGCCACCAATTCCACACTGCAGACCGCCGCGAAAACCCGTCTTCCAGTCGCAACCGAAGCTACTTGCGCAATGGCAGCGTCGGAGGTGAGAAAGCTGAAGGAGATGTTCCCGAACTACGGTGAGCGCATTGATAGCTCTGGCATTATCTAGATGCTCTTCTTAAGCTATCTTAACTCTGCGCGAGTGCCTGCCCATGAAATTGATATTCTGGCCACGTGCGCCGCGCTGCAGATCCCGAAGTCCTTACCACCATCTGGGAGATCTCTGGAGGCTCGTTTAACGCCGCGATCACAACGCTTCTGGGCATGAGCGAAGAGGTCCCGCCAACCGCGACCGGGCCAGCTCCAGCGCCTCGTTCCGCGGCGCCGGGCCCGGCAGCGGCCCAGCCGCGCTCCTTCGCCAAAGCCTTAAGCAACGGAGATGTTGCGCGCGGAGCTGCCGCCGCATCTCCCAGCCGCTCGCCGGACCCACAATTCAGACCGGTGCGAAACGCCACGCCGCCCCCCCCGCATATCACCTTGCACTAAGATTCTTCACGCGCAGGCCATCGCTCTAACGTCGGTCCCAGTAGCCCCACAGCAGCAAGTGGCACCGAAACCCTACCGGCCCCCTTTCCTGCGCGCGTCCTCGCCGGCCCCGCCAGCGGCCCCGCCAGCGGCCCCGCCAGGCCTCCCTCAAGCAAACGGCGTGCACCGCGCATCGCCGCATCCGCACGTGCACGCCGCCAACGGACCCGGGCCGCCGCATCCAAGGAGAACCGAGTCGCCCCTCGGGGCGCCGGCAGGGAGCCTTCCCCACCGCCCCGCGCGTCAAGGCGGGCCCGGCCGGGGCTGGTGGTGCGCTGAGCTCCGCCGGCGACACGCGCGTTCTCTCCTCGCTCCCGCATGAGCTCCCGCGCAGGCCTCCCTGGAACGTCTGGGTGGCGCAGCCGCCTTTGGCGCCGCCCTTCCCGCCGCCCGCGCCGCCACCGGCCCCAGGGGAGCTCCGCGGGAGGCCGCCGCCGCACGCCGCCCGCCGGCCGCGCCGGCCGCGCCTGCACCTGCGGGGCCGTCGGGGGCGGGGCGGAGGAGGAGCTGGAGGTGTTCGTGGGGCCGGCGGGGGCGGGGCGCGCCGCGTGGGCTCCCTGCGCCTGCCTGCCGAGGGATACCTGGCGGACGCTCGCCGCGCCCTCGCCTGCGCCCCGACCTCCCCCTGCCCCGGCCTTCCAGGTCCGCCCCGCACGCCCCGCCCCGCCCCGCCCCGCCCGCGCGCGCCGGGCGACGGGCGGCGCAGTTCGTGTACCGCGGGGAGGCGGTCGAGGCGCGCCACGAGGCGCTCCTCTCGGTCTCGGCCCTCTGCGGCATCGCCGTGCTCCGCCCGGCGCCGGCCCCGGCCCCGGCCCCGCTGGACGAGGCGGCCGCCGGCGAGGCGGCTGCCGCCGTGGCCCGCTCCGCGGCGGCGGCCGTCCTGCAGGACTCGGACGGCGAGGGCGGGGCGGCGGCCTGGGCGGCCTGGGCGGCGGCGCCGGGCGGGGGCCGCGGCGGCCTGCGCGGGGACGCCGGGGTCGTCGCGGAGCGCCTCGCCGGGGTCGCCGCGGGGCGGGCGGCGTCGGGGTCGGGGTCGGACTACAGCGGGTGGGGCGAGGAGGCGCTGGTGGAGGCGGCGTGGGCGGCGGAGGAGCTCTGGCGGGAGCAGGCGGAGGCCTTCCTCGCCGCCGGGGGCGCCTCGGCGGCCTTCCTCGGGGACGAGGACGACGCCCTCCTCGAGTCCAAGTACTCCGCCATGCAGCGCCCGCCCCGCGCCCGCCGCCGCCGCCGCCCCCGCCCCGCGCCGAGCTCGAGGCGCACGCCGCGCGCTTCCTGCAGGCGGTCTTCCCCGCGGTGGCCCCGAGGCGGTGGCGGGGGCGCTGCGGGAGCACGCGGGGACGTGGAGGCGGCCGTTGAGGCCCTCGCCCTCACCCTCGCCCTCGCCGACCCCCCGCCCCGCCCCCGCCACGGCGCCCACAGTCCCCCCTCCCCTGGCCCCCGCCCGCGGCCCCTCGGGCCGCGCCTCGCCGGCCACTGCCGCCGAGCGCCCGGCGAGCCCCGCGGTCGGGGCGGCGCCGCCGCCGCCGGCCTCGTGCCGCCTCCCCGCGCGCCGCGGGACGCCCTCGCCGTCCCGCCGCCCCGCCGCCGCCGGGGCCGGGGCGGGCGGGGGCGGGAGGAGCGGGGGCGGGGCGGGGGCGAGAGGCTGCTGCGGCTGATGAAGCTGGCGGACCTCGCGGAGAGCTTCCCGAGCGCCGAGGCGGAGGCCCTCGAGGCCGCCCTCGTCGCCTGCGAGGGCGACAAGCCGGCCGCCGCCGCCCTCCTCCGCCAGAGCTTCCCCACCCGCCGCGAGCTCGACGCCTCCCTCCAGCCCCCGCCCGCCCCGGCCCGCCGCCGCTCCCCGCGCCCGGCCCGAGGCGGGCGGCGCGGGGAGGCGGGGCTGGACTGGCGCAGCGAGTTCAGCCTGCCGAGCCTCGGGCGCCGCCTCCACGCGCCCGACGCGCCGGCCGCGGACGACGAGCTCGGCTGGCGTGCGCCCCGCCCCGCCCCGCGCCGGCCCCCTCCCGCCCGACGCGGGCGGCTGCAGGGCGGGTGTACGGGCGGGAGCGGGCGGGTGCGGACGGGGAGCAGAGGCGGCACGTGGCGCTCGCGCAGAGCGCGGCGAGGGCCTTCGCCGCGGGGAGCGGCCGCCTCGCCGCCGAGCTCTCCCGCCGCGTCCGCCCCGCCCCCCGCCCCCCGACGTCTCGCCGGCCCCTCACCCCGCGCAGGCCGCCGCGCACGGCGAGCGGGCGGCGGCGCTGCACCGCGCCGCCGCCGACGCCCTCTTCGCCGCCCGGTGCGCGGGTCTGCGCCCGGGGCGCCTCGGGGGGCTCGAGCGGGGCGGGGCAGGAACGCGGCGCTCGACAATCTGGAGACGCTCGACCTGCACGGCCTCCACTGCCGCGAGGCCGCCGCCAAGCTCGCCGCCCACCCCTTCCTCGCCCCCGCGCCCCCGCCCGACGGTCCCCTGCCCCCGTGCCCCTGTTCGGGGGCCCCGCCGAGCCGACCGCGCGCAGCGCCGCCGCCGCCGGGTCGGTTCTTGACGATCATCGCGGGAGCGGGGAACCACAGCGACGGGCTGCGGCCGCGCCTGCGCCCCGAGGTGCGCCGCCGGCAGGGGCGGGGGGGAGCGCTCAGCGGGCGACGGCGACGTGACTGACGGGGCGGGGGCGGGGGCGGGGGCAGGTGGAGGCCTTCCTCAAGGGCCGCGCCCTGCCCTTCTCGGAGCCCGAGCCCGGAGTCTTCCGCGTCCGCCTCCTCTCCTAGCCCGTGGCCGTTGGCAAGTTGCCAAATCATAGTTTGCAATCGTATCAAACCTGAGGAGCCCCCCGGACTCGGGCCCGGAGCACTAGGAGTCACACACTATTTAGTGACAGTTCTGTACTAGAGTGCCGGCTGTGGAGCTTCGGAACTCGGGAGTCGGGACTCGGCCCGCGGGAGTCAGAAAATCGAAAATTTCGAGACTGCGCAGAAGCGCGCCGCGCGCGCTGTCACAGTGTGACAGTGCTGGGGAAACTTGAAACTAACTACCCATGCGAAATTCAATGATTTGAAAGCGATCTGCCAGGCTGGCGATCGACAACGATCGAAGGCCGTTCAACGGTCTGCGCAGTGCGCCTCATCTCGGCAAATCGAAGGCACTTCGGCAGGAAACGAAACATCAGCCGAGCTTTTTACCTACTAGGCTACTCACCTATAGCTAGATCTAGAGATACACTACGGCATTCAAAACAATCTCACAATGCACAGCGTCCGAAGTCGTTGGCAGGAACTAACCTGCAATTGCAAGCAACGGTGGAGGCACGCAGCCGCGAAGTACGCGAAAGCGCGTCTGATCAAAAGAGACTGTGGCACGAGGGGCGGCGGGCGCGCGCGGGCGGTGCCCCCGCGGCTTCAGGCGGCGCAGGCGGAGGGAGACTCGGGGACGGATACGCCGGCGATGCGCACCGGGGCCCCGGCCCCGGCCGCCGCGGGCGCGGGGACGACGGCGGGGCGGGGCCCCGGGGTGGCGCTCTTGGGCCGGGGGCGGGGCCGGGCTCGGGGCTCGGGGGCCGGCAGAAGCGGTCCAGCGCCGACGCGAGGTCGCTCTTCTTGAAGGGCTTGCCTGCGCCCCGCCCCCGCCCCCGCTCGCCAGGGGCCGGCGCGAGGGGGCGGGGGGGCGCGGGGGCGGGGGCGGACCGATGAAGCCCGTGAAGCCGGCGGCGCGACACTGCGCGCGGCACTCCTCCGAGACGTTCGCCGTGATTGCCAGCAGCGGCGGCGCCGCCCCGCCGCCCGGCCCCGCCATCGCCCGGATCTCCGCCGCCGCCTCCAGGCCGCTCTTGTTCGGCACTGCGGGGGGCGAGGGGCGCGGGTGGGCTGCGGTGGGGAGGAGCGAGAGTGGGTTCGTAGGCGGGGGCGGACTCTGCAGGTCCAGAAAAGCGAGATCGAGGCGGGCGCCGGCGGCGAAGAGGTCAACGGCCTCCTGCCCGTCGCGCGCCACCGCCACCTCGCAGCCCAGCGCCTCCAGCATCTTCCGCGCGATCCGCACGTTGAACTCGTTGTCGTCGCACACCAGCACCCGCCACCGCCCCCCCCGCCCCGCCCCCGCCCCCGGCGGCGGGGTCGGCTTTGCCGGGCCCCGCTCCGAGGGGCCCGTCGCCGCGGCGGCGGCGGGGCGGAGGGGGCGGAGGGGGCCGGCGTCGCGGCGCCGCCGCTGCGCGGCGCCGCCTCCGGGGGCGCGAGGGTGGCGGCGGGGGCCGGCGAGGGGAGCGGGGGCGCGGGGCGGGGCTCTCGGGCGGAGCGCCGGGGAGTGGCCCTCGCCCTCGCCGGGCTCCGGGTGGACGGGGCAGAGCGAGGGCCGGCGCGAGGGCGGCGGCGGGCCCCCGGGCTCCCGGGGCGGGCGCCCCGAGCAGCGCCGCCGCCTGGCGCAGGGCGGCGACCGCCGAGGAGCCGCTCGAGTCGAAGCTCGTCTGGACGGTCAGGGAAAAGGCGGGCCGGTTCACCACGCGCGGCCCGGCGGCGACCCCTCGCCCGCCCCGCCCCCGCCGCCGACGCCGCAAGCGCCGCCGCGGGGCCGCCGGCGGTGCGGGCGAAGTAAGTGCCGGTGGAGGCGCGGCGGCCGATGGCGGCGGAGCGGGCGGCGGCGGCGGCGGCGGCGGCGGGGCCGGCGGGGCGGCGAAGGCGGAGGGCGGGGCGAGCGGGGAGGCGACGGTGGCGCGGCGGGCGACGTCGGCGGGGCGGCGGCGGGCGGGGAGGCCGCCCTCGCGGATGGCGGCCGGGAGAGGGCGGGAGGGCGGGGAGGGTGCCCGGCGGCGATCCCGCGCCGTCGCTCTCGAGGGAGCGGAGGGAGTAGGAGGAGGCGGGGCTCCCCGCGCCCCCCCGCAGCACGCGCCCCAGCCACGCCCCGCCCGCCGCACCGACGCCAGCGAGCCGGCCGCCGCCCGCACGCGGCCCCGCGAGGCCCCGCCCGGCGTGCCGGCCTGCCCGCCCGAGCTGGGGAGCCGGGGCTCTCCCAGGGCGCCCCGGGCTGCTGTGGGCGTGCCCGAAGGGCGTCAAGGGGCCCGCCCGGCGCCGCCCTCCTCGGGGCCCCAGGGTGGCCGGCGCGGCGGGGCGGGTGCGTGCCCCACGCGTGCACCGAGGGCCGCCGCGACTCGCTGTCCTTGCGCGAGGGCGGCGCCTCGAGCAAGTGCTCCGCGCCGCGCGGCCCCTCGCCGCCCGCCTCGCCCTCGCCGCACGACTCCTCGGTCTCGTCGTCGGCGGGGAAGCGGAGGAAGGTGGGCGGGCGGGGCGGCGCCTCCTCGCCGGACGCGGCGGGGCCGTCGCCCTCCCCGGGGCGGGGCGGGGGCCGGCGGGGCGGCGCTGCCGTCGGCGCTCCAGCGGCGGCGCCAGCGGGCCTCCTCGCCCTGCGCCAGGGGCGCGGGGCCCTCGGAGGCGGTGAACGAGGGGATGCCCCCCGGGGCCCCCAGCGGCGACGCCTCCCCCTCGCCCGCCCCCGGCCCCGAGAGCGAGATCGAGGGGCGGCGCCCCGCGGCGCCCGGGGCGGCGAGGGGCCCGGGGCCGGGGCCGGGTCTGCGGCGGAGGGGGAGGCGGAAGCCGAAAGTGGAGCCGTGCTGCAGCGGGTCCTGCGCGCTCTCCACCCACACCGTGCCCCCCATCGCCTCCACCAGCGACTTCGTGATCGCTGCCCCCCGAGCTAAGGCGCGGCGGGGAGCAGCTCAACGCCCCGCGGCGCGCACCGAGGCCCAGGCCCGTCCCCTGGACCTTGCCCGTCATCGCGTCGTGCAGCCTGCGCCGGCCGGCGCCCTCGGCGAGGGCCGGGCGAGGCGAGGCAGGGCGGGGCGGGCGGGGCGGCGGACTGCATGAATCTGCGGAAGAGGAGCTGCATCTTGTCCTTGGGGATGCCCGGCCCGTTGTCCCGCACCCGCACCTCCAGCACGTGGTACCGCCGCCGCTGCCGCCCCCGCGTCAGCGGCGAGGCCGAGCGAGCGCCGCCCGCCGGGGCCGCCCGCCGCTCACCGGAGGGTCCGGCGTGACGAAGACGCTCACTGCGCGGCGCCGGGGCGCGTGAGGGGCGGCGGCGCGAGGGCGGAGGAGCGGGGGAGCGGGCGCGCCTTCGATGGAGCCCTGCTGGGTGAACTGCGGGGCGACAGGGCGCGTCAGGGGCGGCGGCGGGGGGATGGGGGAGCGGCGGCTGCGGGTTGGACGGGGCTGGACGAGCTAGGTTGGGCGGGCTAAGTTGGACGGGGTTGAATTAGGCGGGCTAGGTTTGAACGCGGTTGGAGGGGCCAGGTTGGACGAAGCAGTTTGGAAGAGAGCAGTCTGGGGGACGAAAGCAGCTGGACGCGACGCTGACCTTGATGGCGTTGCTCAAGAAGTTAAAAGTAGCCTGCCCCCAGCAGCTCAAGCGGCGGAGAGACGACGGGGCGGGTGCGATGCGGGGCGGGGCGGGGCGGGGACCTGGCGGATCTTGCCCGTGTCGCCGACGTGCGGCTCGTGGAAGGGGCAGTCGATCAGCAGGTCCACCGAGAGGTTCTGCCAGCGGCCTCAGCCGCGGGGCGCGGCCGGCCGGGGCGGGGCGGGGCGGGCGCGCCTTGAGGCGGGCCACCGGCCAGATGGCCCCCACGCAGTTTTCAAAGAGATCCCTGCAGGCCCCAGTTCAGCAGTGCAGCGCCGGGGGATCGCATAGAGAGAGGGAGGGGGCAGAGCAGGTAACAGAGACTGTCGAGGGCGGGGGAGGCGCGGGCCGCTCCGCACGCCCCGCGGGGCCGGCGGGGGCGCACCGGACGTCGAAAAGCTCCTCCTTGAGCTCGATGACGCCGGCGGCGAGCTTGGAGTAGTCCAGGATGGAGGTCACGAGGCGGACGGCGCCCTCCGCCGCGCTCTCGATCATCCCCACCAGCTCCGCCTGCTCCTCGTCCAGCCCGGACTCCCGCAGCAGCTCCGCCGCCCCGCACACCGCTGCCGCAGGAGCCTCAGCACCGCACGCGCCTCCGCAAGCACGCACCGCACCCGTGAGCGGGGTGCGCATCTCGTGCGAGACATTAGCTGCAAGCGTGCGTGAGCTGTGCGTGCGGCCCGAAGCAAGGTTCGGCCGCCGCGGCGCCGGGGCCGCCAGGGCCGGGGGCGGTCGCTCGGTGCGGGGGATTGCGCACCGATGAACTGCGTCTTCATGTTGGTCTCCTCCTTGAGGACGCCGAGGGCGTCCTCCACGAGCGCCACCGCCCGCCGCTCGCGCCCCGCCACGTACGCCGCCACCCCGAAGCTCGACAGCACCGCGAACGCGTACCTGCGCCCCCGCCCCCGCCCTGCCCGTGAGGCCGAGGGGGGTGACCCCAGGCGGACGGCCCCGCCGAAGCCGCACCAGAACCACCTGCGCGGCGGGCGGGTCAAGGGGGCGGGCGGGCGGCGGGGCGGGCGGGAGAGCAGAGCGCGGGCGCACCAATCATACTGACTGATGCCGAAGGGCGCGCCGAAGCGCTCCGCGAGGGCCAGCAGCACCGTCGCGAAGGCGAGGAAGAGCAGCTGCCGGCGGGCGGCGGTCGGCCGTCGGACGGCGAGCGGGAGACGGGCGTGCGGGTGGCGCACTGAAAAAATCACAGGCAAAATGAAGATTACAAGCTGCAGAAGAACTACTAAAAAGACGAAGGTAATGTGGGTATCTGCAATGGGTTTTAAGCAGTCCAGTTCAAACTCATTTATTTGAGAAATCACCAAGCGCATGTAGCGCATACAGGTCGAGCAGCTCCGTGAGGAAGAGGAGAACAGGCCATAGGTACACTGCGATCATGACGTGCCGCGTACGCGACAGAATAAAGCACGCGAGGTTGACGATGACGTGCGCCAGCGCGAGCCTGCACGGCGGGCCGTCAGCAGCGCCGCTGGGCAATTGACACCTGCCAGCGCGGCCACGGCGCTGGCGCAGCGGCTAGATTATGCAGCGCACCGGCATCGTTCCCTGCTCCAGATGGGGGCGATCCAGGCGACGTTGAAGGGGAGACTGAAGAGGATCGCAACTGAAAGAGACTGTGCCAGGAGCTGGGTTTTCTCATCCTGCACTCCGATCAGACCACGTATGCAGTTGGGAGAGTTGGGAGCGGCCATAGGCGACTCTCTGCCAAGCAAACCTTGGAGACTTTCGCATGCGGCTCTATCAGCAAAGCATGCGCCTTCTCTGCAGCTCTCCTAAGGAGTCTTGAGGTTCTCAAAATCCAAGATCTAGACGTGTCCTCGACGCCATCGCGCCCGCCATCCAGTTCCGCCATCCGGACAGCGGCGCCGCTGCGATCCGCTCTGGAGTCGCTGCACTCCCTGACTGCTCGCTGGACTGATCTGGCCTGAGCGCTGGTGGGGCTTGCTCCCTCTTTTTTTCCGCTCGCGAATTGTACCCGCGCGGTAACTTGGGGGTACACAGGCTACAAGCCCGAAACAGAAGGTGGCCATCTCCAACCATGCGGTTCGTGGCCATCCCACGCGTTCGGAGGCATCTGCGCTAGGCAGCGAAGCTATCTAGCGCGGCGTTCGGCGAGGTTGGCTCGACGAAACCATCGTTCAAAATTTCGCGCTGAATTCCGCCGCTGGCCCTCACCTTTCGCCTTCCGCAGTGAGGTGATCTCGATCCACATCGGCCAGGCTGGCATCCAGGTTGGCAATGCCTGCTGGGAGCTTTATTGCCTGGAGCACGGCATCCAGCCCGATGGCCAAATGCCCTCGGACAAGACCATCGGCGGCGGCGATGATGCTTTCAACACCTTCTTCTCTGAGACTGGCGGTGAGCGAAGGCCGTTTTCCGCGCCGGACGCGGGAAAGGTCGGTTCTAATTTTGAACTTCAGCGGGCAAGCACGTGCCCCGTTGCGTGTTCGTTGATCTGGAGCCGACTGTCGTTGACGAAGTCCGCACGGGCACCTACCGCCAGCTCTTCCACCCCGAGCAGCTGATCTCCGGCAAGGAGGATGCCGCCAACAACTACGTGAGCCTTCTCTGAATGCATTTATGCCGTCGTTCCTCGCCCCCAGGCCGCTCACGGGTTTTCCGCAGGCTCGTGGCCACTACACCATTGGCAAGGAGATCGTTGACCTCGTGCTCGACCGCATTCGCAAGCTTGCGGACAACTGCACGGGCCTCCAGGGCTTCCTCGTCTTCAACGCCGTCGGTCCGTTTTCTTGCCGCTCACTTGGCAGCTCCCGCCAAATTTAGTTCCGAGTGCTCACACGAAGCGTCGCTTGTTTCCAGGCGGCGGCACTGGCTCTGGCCTCGGCTCTCTCCTCCTTGAGCGCCTCTCCGTCGACTACGGCAAGAAGTCGAAGCTTGGCTTCACCGTCTATCCCTCTCCCCAGGTTTCGACTGCGGTCGTCGAGCCCTACAACTCCGTCCTCTCCACCCACTCCCTTCTTGAGCACACCGATGTCGCTGTCATGCTCGACAACGAGGCCGTCTACGACATCTGCCGCCGCTCGCTCGACATTGAGCGCCCCACCTACACCAACCTCAACCGCCTGGTCGCCCAAGTCATCTCCTCCCTCACCGCTTCCCTCCGCTTCGATGGTGCCCTCAACGTAGATATCACCGAGTTCCAGACCAACCTCGTGCCGTACCCTCGCATCCACTTCATGCTTAGGTGCGACAGCTCCGCACGTGTGCGTGATGTTCATTCTATTCACCCCCTCCTGCGCGCAGCTCGTACGCGCCGGTCATCTCGGCCGAGAAGGCGTACCACGAGCAGCTGTCGGTCGCTGAGATCACCAACTCGGCCTTCGAGCCCGCGTCCATGATGGTTCGGCCCTTGAATTCCTTTCTTTTCTCTCTTTTGGCGCTGACGCTTGGCTGTCCGATGTGCAGGCGAAGTGCGACCCGCGCCACGGCAAGTACATGGCTTGCTGCCTCATGTACCGTGGCGACGTCGTCCCCAAGGACGTCAACGCCTCCGTCGCCACCATCAAGACCAAGCGCACCATCCAGTTCGTCGACTGGTGCCCCACTGGGTGCGTCGGTCTCGTCTCCCGCAGCCGTGCGCGCGTTGCTGACGGCCGTGCAGCTTCAAGTGCGGCATCAACTACCAGCCGCCGACCGTGGTGCCGGGCGGCGACCTCGCCAAGGTCCAGCGCGCCGTGTGCATGATCTCCAACAGCACCGCCATCGCGGAGGTCTTCTCGCGCATCGACCACAAGTTCGACCTCATGTACGCCAAGCGCGCCTTCGTCCACTGGTACGTCGGCGAGGGTATGGAGGAGGGCGAGTTCTCCGAGGCCCGCGAGGATCTGGCGGCCCTCGAGAAGGACTACGAGGAGGTCGGCGCCGAGTCGGCCGAGGCGGAGGGCGAGGAGGAGGGCGAGGAGTACTAAGCGGCGCATTGACACAGGCTCCTGATTCGTGTTCTAGTGCAGAGCTGAATCTGGACCTCTGTTAATCGTACCTAACCTGAAGAGCCTTTGCCCGCGGCCTTGCTTTGGAGCGGGAGCGCTCAGTCCCCTAACCTGTTGCAAGTCTGGGGATTCGACGGATATCGGATGTACGGCGGGCGTTGCCTGGGCTCGAAGCGAGTCATAGCTAGAGCGTCCCGTGCAATCGCGTGAATTCAAACGGGGAGGGGAGGGCTATGCGGGGCCGGCGAGGAAGGGGGCGAGGTGCTGGCCCGAGGAGAGGCGGGGGAGCATCTGGGCGACGGCGTCCCGGTGCTGGGCGACGACGGCGCGCACGAAGTCGGCGACCTGCGCCCGCACCGGCCCCGAGCTCTGCCCCGACGCCACCCCCTCCCCCAGCACCTCCAGCACCCGCTCGAAGCACGGCTCCAGCTGCCCGCCCCGCGCGTGAGGCCCGCCGGCTGGCTGCGGGGCCGGGGCGGGGCGGGGCGGGGCGGGGCATGGCGCACAGCGGGGTTCTTGGAGTCGTAGAGGGCGCGGAGGGCGCGGTAGACGACGGGCTCCTCGTCGCGGTCCGACTTGAGGGGGAGGGCCGCCAGCAGCACCGGCAGCACCTGCCCCGCCCCTCGCTTCCCCCGGGGCGGCGCGGGGCGGGGCGGGGCGGGGCGGGGCGGGGCGGGGGGGACCTGGGGGAGGGGCACGGTGGCGGGGTGGGCGAGGATCATGCGGGCGACGGCGGCGGCGGCGTTGTCGGTGACGGCCTTGTCCTCGGGCTTGGAGAAGAGGGGGTGGAGGGCCTGCAGGGCGGGGAGGACGAGGGCCTGCGCGGCGGCCCCGCCGTGCTCGCAGAGGACGCCCACGCAGTAGGCCGAGTTGCGCTGCACGCCCTCGTCCTCGTCCCGCAGGCCCCGCACCGCCGCCTCCGCCACCCGCTGCACGTACGGCTCGCACGCGTACTGCAGGAAGTTGCACACCTCCGCGCAGTTCCCGATCGCCATCACGCGCTCCTGGGCCGAGCGCGAGGCCCGCGAGTACTTGATGATGTGGGGGAAGAGCTGCGCGTAGAAGGGCGCGAAGGCCGGCCCCAGGCCCTTCGCCAGGCCCGCCACGCACTCGCACACCGCGTCCGTCAGCACCTCCTCTGCGCCCCGCTCAGAGGTCCGAGCGAGCGCCCGGGGCGGCGGAGCATGGCGGGGCGGACCGGCGTCGTTGCTCTCGTCGGCGCCGGCGCGCTCGTCGGCGTCCGGTGCGCTGGCGCCGGCGTGCGCGTGCTCGCCCTCCTCCTCCTCCTCCTCGTAGACCTGGCAGGGGGCCTTGCGCTTGAGGAGCGTGACGAGGGCCGAGACGAGCCGCTCCATGCACTGCTGGACGGCGGCGGGCCCGAGGTGGTGGACGAGGTCGCCGAGCGCCTCGCAGGCCGTGCGCACGACGTCCCGGTCGTCGTCCTCCTCCAGCGCCTCGAGGTACGGGCCCTGGATCGCGGCCACGCACTGCGCCGCCTGCTCCGAGAGGCCCCACGTCTCGGGACGGTTCTTCGCCCAGTACTTGGGCCGGTCGGTGGGCATGAGGGAGGGCCCGGCGGCGGCGGGGTCGCCCCCCTTGAAGGGCATTTTGCGGACGGTCTGCTCCTCGGGGGGCCGCGGGTGCGCCGGCGGGCACGTCTCGTGGACAACGACGGCCATCCAGTAGAGGGAGCCCATGACGGAGCCGCGCACGTCCTCGTGGAAGTACTTGGCGAGGTCCACGAGCGTCTTCACCGACCGCTCCACGTAGGGCGCGAACAGCGCCCCCGTGCACTCGGCGAAGCACCCCAGCGCCGACGCCGCCGCCGCCTTCTCGTCCAGCCACGCCGTCCGCACCGAGATCGAGCGCGGCCGGTCGTCCTTCTCGTCGTCCGAGTCGATGCCCCGCCCCTGCGCGCCGTCAGCGGGCGAGCCCGGCCGCGCCGGCGGGGCGCGGGGCGAGGCGGACCGGGGCGTCGTCGTCGTCGTCGTCGTCGCCCTCGTCGGGGCCGCTGACGATGCCGTCCTCGGACTCGCACGAGGCGATGGCGAGGGGGACGACGGTGGGGAGGTACGCCGCGAAGTCCTCCTTGAGGAGGCGGCAGACGTTCTGCAGGAGGCCGTAGGAGAGCTCCCGCAGCTCGTTCGAGTCGACGGACTGCATGTTCTGCAGCGTCGCCGCCAGGAGCCCCGGCACGTCCCCGCCGCACACCGCGCGCCCCACGGAGAGGGCGACGAGGCCGGCGCACTCGGTTGCGCGCGCCCTCAGCGTGATCTTGTCCTCCGAGGCGAGCCGCATGAGGGCGGACATGGTCTGCTGGACGGCGGCGTAGTAGGGCGCGAACTTGTCCTCCGCGGCCGAGGCGAGCGAGGCGAGGGCCGAGACGGCCATCTCCTGCACGTTCCCCTTGCCGTGGTGCAGCAGCCGCATCAGCGCCTCCACCAGCGTCCCCAGGTACGGCACTGCCCCCCGCCCCGTCGGCGAGGCGCCGGGGCGGGCGCGGGCGGGGCGCGGGGGCCGCACGGATGTCGTCGGCCTCCATGTTCTCGCAGAGGGCGTCGAGGGCGTAGCAGGTCTTCTCCTGCACGACCTCGCGCGCGTCCTGCAGCAGCCCCAGCAGCACCGGCATCAGGTTCGCGTGGTGCTCGAAGATCTCCTGCCCGCGCACCCCCGCGGTCAGCTGCCGGGCGCGGGGCGCGGGGCGGGGCGGGGCGAGGCGGGGGACGGCCTCACGGGCTGGAGGAACTCGGCGAACTGGGCGAGGGCGATGCAGGCGGCCTCGCGCACGTGCAGCTCCCCGTCCGTCGTCCCCGCGTACACCACCGGCAGCAGCTCGTTCAGCTTGTCCTGCCCCCCCTCCTCAGCCACGCCCCCGGGCGGCGCGCGCGGGGGCGGGCGAGGGGCGGCGCGGGGGCGCACGCGCATGACCTCGCGGCAGCCCTCGGAGGCGACGCCGAGGATGATCTGGCCGGCCCGGCGCTCGGCGGGGTGCGGGGAGGCGCAGGCGCGGCTGCTGAACTCCCACACGGCGGGGAAGACGTGCTTGGGGGGCAGGCACTGCGCCAGGGCGTCCACCGTCTGGCAGCCGACCTGCGCGTCCCCCCGCGCTCAGCGGGGCCGCGGAGCGGGGCGGGGCGGGGCGGGGCGGGCCTTGTAGGAGGTGAGCTCGTCGGCGTCGGAGGGGTCGTCCTCGGGCTCGACGGCCATGCGGAAGAGCGTCTCCAGCGTCGCCTGCACCAGCGCCTTGTTCTTCGTCAGCACCTTCGGCTTGCTGCCCCCGCCCCCCGTCAGCCCCGCCGCCACCGGCGCCCCGCCCCGCCGCGCGCGGCGCCCGGGCGCACAACTGGGCGACCCAGCAGACGAAGTTGAGGGCCTTCTCGCGCGTGTTCAGCTCGAGCTGCGCGTTGCGCGCCACCTCCAGCATGAGCTCCACCAGCAGCGGCACGGGGACCGCCACGTCCTGCGCTCCGCTCAGCGGCCGGCGGGCGGCGCGGGGGGCGGGGGCGGGGGGCGGGGGGCGGCGCGCACGAGCTCGACGCAGTCGTCGAAGATCTCGAAGGCCTTGATGGCGGTGTCCTCGTCGCCCTGCGCCAGGCACTGCCGCACCACCGTCACGATCGGCACGATGAGCTGCCCGAAGATCCCCTGCGCCCCGCCCCGCGCGTCGGGCCGCGGCAGAGGGCGCGCCCGGGGGTCGGCCCCCGCACCGCCTCCTGCTCGTTCTCGATCCACTGCACCAGCGCCGACACCGCCCTGCGGCGCGTGAGCGCCGGAGGTTGCACGCGCGCGCGCGCTCTGGGCGCCGAGCGCACTTGAGGGCGGCGACGCGGACCGAGGCCTCGGCGTCAGCGAGGCCGGTGGCGAACACGTTCTTCAGCGTCTCGAAGTGCTGCCGCAGCGTGTCACCGATCGTCTCCGTCAGCGTGCTGAACAGTAGCATCGCCGCCTGCGCCGCCGACGTGAGCCGCCGCCGCGGGCGCGGCACCACGCCCCGGGCGGCTCGCCTCGCGGTGCTCCTTCTGCGGACTCTGCGAGCACTGGTGCAGGAACACGAGCAGCTCGTTCCACTGCCCGGGCGGGACCAGCAGCTTCGCCAGCGCCGCCACCACGTTCGATACGGCGCGCCGCACCAGGCTCCTGCGAGCGGGCGCCGCGAATTAGACTTCGCGCGCTCGCGGCGGCGGCGTTCGGCCAGCGCACTGCGGCTCCTTCACGATGCTCTCGAGCATCACGGTCTTGACGGAGGCCTGCAGGTCGGCGGGGATGCGGCCGTAGTGCGTGGCAATCTTCTTGCGGAGCATCACCGCCGCAAGCTGCCGGACCTGCTCGCGCGCACCGCGGGTGGGAAGGTGAGCCGGCGGCGGGGACGATCGCGAGCCGGCAGCGCCCGGGCTCCGTGCGCGCTGGGCGGGTCGGGCAGAAAGAGGCTCGCCTGGGGCTCGGGGCATGCCTGGATGAGGTGCAAGAGGACCCCGACGCACTCCGGCTGCTTGACGACCTTCTTGATGCGCTCCTCCGCGGCGCTGACGACCGATGTATCCGGAACAAGCAGCGAGCGCAGGATCTGCGCGACGCTGTCGGGGTCCATCGGGACGTCCGCCATCGTCCGACAAGCCACAAGCCACAAGCTGCGAGCTGGACTCCAAGCCCAAGCTTCAAGCCACATATAGCCTCAACGACGAGCATCTGGAAATGCGTTTAAGACGATGAGGAGAGCATAGCTACGCGATTACGGGGCCTCAGCGCAGCGCGGCTCGCAGAACGACCAGGAGACCGAAGTTTGCAGCGCGGCTCGCAGAACGACCAGGAGACCAGGGGGTGCAAGCGGTGGAAGTTTGCATAGCGCTTTGACACAACAGCCCCTGCGCGCGAACATGCCGAGCCCCGGCCCGCAGCCGCCACCTCAGCGCGGCAATCCCCTTCGCGCGTCGGTGAGCACAGAAAGCTTAGCTATGATAGCTATGATATCATGCGGAGCGCACCTGACCGGCATGCGAATGGCCGGCATGCGAAGCGCAACCTCGAGGGACCTTCCGGCCGTCGCTGACTGGAGCGAGCGCAGGTCCCCGCAATGCTGCCTAAGGTCAGGGGCGCGACCACGAAGGGCCCCCATGCAGGCGTCGCCAGCGGCGGGGACCTGCACGTTCCGCGCCCGGCCCTGCACAAGGTCAAGCTCGGGATGACGAGCCCGCGGCCGCTCCCCGACCACGTCCCGGGGCTGGACATGGCGGCGCTGCAGCTCCTGAGCCCCGACATGCTCGAGGAGCTCGGCCTCGGGCCGTCGGGCCTCGTGAACCGCACGCACCTGCAGGCGCGCAAGCCGCACCCGCGCCGCCCCCCGCAGGCGCCCGCAGCGGCCCGCCCTGACGCCGCCGGCAGCTGCCGCTGACGCCGCTGCCGAAGCGGGGCAACTTCCGGCTCGACGCGAAGCTGCTGCGGGGCGCGCACGGGGAGGAGGGGGAGGAGGAGGGCGCGCACCGGCCGAGCGAGGAGGAGGACGCGCGCTCCTTCGCCACGGGGCTCGAGGAGACGGTCGATTACGTGGAGAAGTACACGTACGTCGAGCGCATCTTGCTCGCGGACTGGTGGTCCAGCTTCCAGAAGGAGAGCGGCGACTACCGCTCCCTGGCGCTCTTCGCGGAGATGAAGCTCGCGCACATCATCGACCGCAGCCGCCACCTCGGCGTCCCCAACTGTGCGCCGCGCACTCTCTTGGCGTCGCTCCCTCGGCGGCTGAGCCGGGGCGCAGACTTTCGCACGGTGGCGTGCTGCGAGATCTTCGACAAGCTGTGCGGGGTCTTCGACCGGTACGGGGTGCTCCTGCGGCGCCTGAAGGAGGAGATCATGCTCTCGTGCTTCGCGAACTACGCGCCGCCGTGGAGGGGCGAGGCCGGCCACGAGGAGCAGCAGCGCCGCATCCCCTTCTTCGCCCTGGTGACGCCCCCGCCGCGCGCCGCGGCCGCCGCGGGGGCGCTGACGGGGCGGCAGAACGAGTGCCTGATGCACCAGATCAAGGGGCTGCTGGAGCGGGAGCGGGAGGTGAAGAAGGTGTACATGAGCAAGGTGCAGCAGGCGAACGGCGTCGTCGAGCAGGTCGCCGCCTTCCACGGCTGGCGCATGTACAACGAGTCCAAGCGCCGCGCCAAGCTCGAGGCCGAGATCGCCGCCCTGCGCCGCATCATCGCCCGCCTCCAGCGCCAGCGCGACGTCGACGCGGCGCTGCGCCGCGCGGGGTCGACGACGCCGGGCGGGCTGCACGGCGCGCCCCCCGCGGCGGCGGAGGCGGCGGGGGCGGAGGCGGCGGACCTGAAGGGCTTCGTGGACGAGCGGCTGGAGGAGGCGGGGTCCTTCTTCAAGCGGCTGCTGGCGGCGGGGGCGGGGGACCTGAGGCGGACCCTGGAGCGGGTCGAGAAGTACGTGGGGGAGTTCTTCGGGGAGATCTCCGCCATGGCGCCCCCCGAGGCGCGCTCCCGGCGCCACCTCGCCACCGAGTGGATGCAGGAGCTTCTCCCCGAGGCCCTCCGGCCCCAGCAGCAGCCGCGCTTCTTCGCCGGCAACCTCGAGGTCCCCGCCCGCGCGAGGCCGCGTTTCCCCTCCCTTCCCGCGCGCGCCCAGATTCCGCCCCCCAGGTGGAGGCGGAGCTGCGCGTGAAGCTCGTCCGCCTCCTCGAGGTCGTGTCGCACATGAAGGGGACCCTGGCGCCCGCGCAGGGGCCCTACGTCCCCGCCCTCCGCGCCGACGCCCAGGCCATGGGTGCCGCCCGCCCCGCGCGATGCGCCGGGCCGCCGCCGAGGCCGCGCGCAGAGAAGATCATCAAGGGGGCGGCGGAGGACCTGCAGATCGACCTTCAGGGCGAGGGGTGGGAGGCCGAGCCCGAGGGCGGCGACGCGCCCGCGGGCGATGCGCAGCCGGCCTCGGGGCGCGGGGCCCCGGGGGAGGGCGCCGGGCCCACGCCGCGCAACCAGACGATGCGGCGCATCCAGCTCGCCGACCCCTCCGCCGCCCCCAGCGGCGCCACGAGCGCCCGGGCCGCCTCCCGGCAGCAGCGGCGGCAGCAGCGGCGGGGGCGGGGGCGTCGGGGGAGGCGGGCAGCGAGGAGGGGGCGGGCGGGGAGGCGGGGGCGCGGAACGCGTCGAAGAAGCGGGCGAGCTTCAAGCACTCGTACTCCATCACCGGCAAGCGCCTCCGCGTGCAGGAGGGTGCGCGCCGCGCGCCGCCCCCGCCGGCCGCGCGGCTGACGTGGGGGCAGAGCTGGTGGGGATGGTGGGGGAGGACGGGAGCGTGGGGACGGAGTTCCTGGCGTCGTGCCGGGACCGGCTGGAGGACGTGCAGTACCTGCTGGCGGTGAGCCTGGGCGGGGGCGAGGGCGAGGTGCGGGACGCGCGCCTCAAGGTCGAGGGCCTCGTCGCCGACCTCGCCGCCGCCGAGCGCGCCGCCGCCGACGCCGCCCGCTCCCTCCGCGACCGCCCCGCCCCAGCGGGTGGCGGCGGCGCCGGCGGCACCGGCTCGCGCGGGGCCTCCCGCGGGGCCTCGCGGGCCCCGTCGCGGCCGGCGGCCTCGTCCTCCCAGGGCGCGGGGCTCGACCCCGAGCTGCAGGCCGCCATGGCCCAGCTCGAGCGCGAGCAGGCCGAGGCCGACGGTCCGCGCGCGCCCCCCTCCGCATTCCCCCCCGGCCAGCGTCCCGAGCTCGGCGCAGCGGCGGAGGCGGCGGCAGCGGCGAAAGCGGCGGCGGCGGAGGCGGCGGCGGCGGAGGCGGCGATGGCGGAGGGGGAGGGGGAGGGGGAGGGGCACGAGGAGGGGGCGGACGAGGCGCACGAGGAGGAGGGCGAGGAGGGCGAGGGGGAGGACGGCGAGGCGGACGGGAGCGAGGCCGGCGGCAAGAAGAAGCGGCGGAAGGCGGCGAAGGGCAAGGGCAAGGGCAAGGCGGCCAAGCGGGGCGGCGGCGGCGGCGGCGGGGCCGGCTACGGGGCGGGGGCGCGGGAGGTGCGCGAGCACGGGACGCAGACGCTCAACGGGACGGACCTGCAGGGCAACGCCTACAGCGAAGCGGACGAGGCCCGCCGCTTCGCCCCGCCCCGCCCCGCCCCGCCGGCGCCGCTGCGCGCTTGACGCGGGGGCAGGTGGTGGACGCGTTCTGGGACGAGGGTGCGGGGCGGGCGGTGGCGACGGGGGAGGGGCAGCCGGCCTGGCTCCGCCGCATCGCCGTCGCCCAGCGCGCCCCCTCCGTGCCCCGCGTCTGGGACGACTTGTCCGCCCCCGCCCCCGCCCCCGCCCCCTCCTCCTCGCCTCGCTGAGGGCGGGGCAGCGTGGGGGCGGCGCTGGCGGGGACGGTCCAGGCGGGGGAGCGCGGCGTCACCATCGGCTCCCTCTACGCCGTGCGCGCCCTCCCTCTACGCCTTCCGGCCGCTCGCCGAGGCGGGGCCGGGGGCAGCTGACGGCGGAGATCTTCGCGGCGCGCCTCGGCGAGCCTTCGATGGCGGCGGCGATCGCGGGCGCGGCGGTGAACGGGAGCGACGGGGGCGAGGCGGCCCGGGGCCGCGCGCGCGACGTCATGGCCGAGTACGTCTGCTCGTTCATGCTCAACAAGTACGGGCTGCGGAAGCTCGCCGAGGACTGGCTCCGCAAGCTCGCCGTCACCCTCTGGCGCGAGCGCGAGAAGGACTGGCGCGTCTACGTCGTCGGCCAGATGTGCGGTGCGCGCAGGGCGGGGCGGGGCGGGGCGGGGCCTCGCCGAGGCGGCCTCGGGGGGCCTGACGGCGGGGCGGGGCAGGGCTTGTCGAGGTGCAGAACACGGAGGCGCTGGACATCTACTTGGAGGCGCGCGCGCCGGCCCCGCCCCCGCCCCCGCCCCGCCCCGCGCTGAGGCGGGGGCAGGGCCTGGGGATCCTGACGGTGCTCATCCGGGACGAGGCCGGGAGCAACGAGGCGGCGGCGAACGCCATAACAAACCGCTTCTGGAGCGAGTTCGGCAAGCCCGGCGGCTGCACCATCGCCTACACGCAGGCCGTCAAGCTCATCAACAGGCCCGCCCCGCCCCGCCCCGCCTTGCTGCCGGCGCCGGGCCGGCCGTCGCCGAGGGCGCCCCGCAGGCTCTTCATGAAGCGGAGGCCGCAGCTGCTGGAGCCGCTGATCGAGAAGGCGAAGCAGCTGGGGAACATCGGGCGGCGGGACGTGCACGCCAAGCTCGTCGGGCGCGTCCCCTTCGAGATCTTCCTCGTCGCCATCATGCAGGCCCGCCCCCGCGCCCCGCCCCGCCCCGCCCCGCCCCGCCCCGCCCCGCATCTCCCCTGAGCGGCCGGGCCCCGCAGGAGTGGACGCAGTGGGCGGAGAGGGCCGCCGCCTCCAAGGGCCCCTCCGTGGCCCCCTCGAAGGCCCCCACGCCCCCCGGCGGCTCCCGGCCCCAGAGCGCCGGCGCCGGCAGCGGCGGCGCCGGCACGCCGGCCGCCCGCGAAGCACCCCCCTGGGCCTCGGGCGAACAGCCCTCCACGCCCAAGAAGGACCCCGCCGGGCGGCGCGGCAGCGTCCCGCTCTCCCAGCCGGGCTCCTCGGGGGGCAACCGGCGCGGCAGCGTCGGATAGTTTCTTCAGGCTTCGCGCCATGTGCAATGCATCGATGCAGCATATTTACAGGGGAGAGGCCCGCGAAGCGAAGCACGCACTGCGGCGGGCGTGGCGGCCGCCGGCTCGGGAGGCCTTCGGGGCCTACGCGTACTTGTCGACGACGGCCTCGGGGTCGCAGAGGATGCCTTCGCGGATGGCGTCCTCCGCAGCCTTCTCCGAGAGCGGCGCCTCCGCCGCCGCCGCCTCCGCTGCACCCGGCCGCCGCGCGATCAGCTCGGCCTTCGGGATGTGCACCTCCAGGATCCCTGCGCGGGTGGGGTCAGCCGCAGCCGCTCTGCATGCCGCGCGGGGCAGAGCGCGCCGAAGCGGAGATTTGCGTAAAGGACGTCATCAGAGGAAGCGTTCGAGAGGCCCGGGATGTGGAAGCGCCTGAGAGCTTTTAAGCGAGAGCGGAGGCGCGTCGCGGCGTGGCATGGCGCACCGCTCGAGGGTCGCGTCGCAGTGGGAGTGGTCGGGCGCTTCCGCGGCGTGGGCGGGGGTCGGCCCTCCCTGTGCCGTGTGACCCCGCTGGATGCGCGAGCGAACGACAAGGTCTGCGGATTTCAGGTGCGAGCCGATGGGAGGCGGCATCGAATTCCGCCACGCACAATCGCCATCTCGTCCGATCGCAGGCATCTCATGGCTGCCAGGGAGCTCGGTGTGGAGGCAAACCTGTACGTGTAAGCACATGAGCAGCGGCCAGAAAGAACACGAGCAGTGGCCGGCGCCAGAAATGTACTGGAAATGGCGCGTCTAAATCTGACCGCACCTCGTGCTCGTAGTCTCTGACGTCGGCGCGTGGCGTCGTGTCATCCTGCGACCGCGCTCACTTGCGCAGAGACGGACGCTGTCCGCGAGACCTCTGGGAAAGCGCACTTCGAAGCCAAATACTCTTGTCGCCGGCATTCTGCAAAAGGTGAGGAGGGGAGGTCAAGCAAGCAAGCGAGGTCGCGCGGCTGGGAAACTCGGCGCTCAAACAGCGCGCGCGCTTCGCATACGCAGAGGAGCGCACGCGCGGTAACGCCGAGAAGAAAAGGGGAAGTGCTGTCGAAAAGGAGACTCACCGCGTCCGGTAAACGTCGGCATCGCTGCGGGAGCCGCGCCTGCCGCTCGGCGACGAGCCCCGGGATCCCGAGCGCACGGGTGAAACGGACATCGCGGAAAACGACGTGAATTGAGCTCGCTGCCCTTGTAGCCGCGAGTCGGAAGTTGAACGAAGTTCTCTGTCTGGGGTACAAGTGCCCTCTTGCCAATGGCAAGTGGGGGCGAACGCAGTGCACGTGAAAGCTAGCTATAGTACTAGTACGTATACGCGACTCGCGATCGGCGATCGCGAGCTTGAATTCGAAGATGCCTTGATGCCTTCAACGTTAACGTTGATTGACCTCCCCTCGCGATCGGGGTCGCGCGCTCCGCGCGCGACCCCTCGGCTCGGCCCGGATCGGCGACCAAGTCCTTTACTAATTGTAACTTAAGTTGTGTGATTGCAGCATGCATATACTAGGTCTTCAAGGCTTCGACTCGCCCCCGCCCGCCCCTGCTCGTCTCATGATCAGGATGTGCGCGCATGCGCAAGGGGGGTTAAACGTTCTGAATTGCAACACGTGAAGACAGCTTCTAGGCCGCCGGCGCCTGACTCTAAAAGCGCCCACCGCGCCTCGCCCCGCGCCGCCCTGCCGCGTTCGAATTCTAGCCGCGCCCTAGGCCTCGCGCGCCCGGCGAGCCGTGCCGCCGCTTGCCGCGCCTCCGCCCCGCCCGGCGAGCCGCACCGCGCGCCGCCCATCGCGAGCTTGAATTCGAAGATGCCTTGATGCCTTCAACGTTAACGTTGATTGACCTCCCCTCGGGGTCGCGCGCGGAGCGCGCGACCCCTCGGCTCGGCCCGGATCGGCGACCAGGTCCTTTACTAATGTGCCGCCCACTTTCCGACTCCCAGCTAGCCCTGGTCGTCGGCTCTAAGCCGGCAGCTTGCCTTGCCTTGTACCCTTTGTAGCCTGCTATTCCTGGTGCCACGTTGTTGCCAACTGGCCCGCTTATTTTAGCCCTGGGCCCTCGCTTGCCCTGCGCGGCGCTCGCTTGCTGTCTGTCGACGTCCTTGTTCTCTTGTTCTCTCTGTCTTACGCTGGCTCTGCGCCTGCTGTGTACGTAATGGCACCCGCTTGCCGCCGCCCTACGGTGCCGTACGGGCCTGTCCCTCTCTGCTTGGGGCGCCTCTGGGCCTAGCCAACTGCTTAGCGCATCCCGCTCAGCGCATGGGGGCTGCTGCGTTGGGCTTCGACTTTTTAGCTCGTATGCCTGGGGACGAACGCTGCGCTCTTGCCCGAACCCCTGGACAAGCACGCCATCGTTTGCCTTGGCTTGCGCGTACGGCCTCCACTTTCTTGTAGTGGGAAGCGCCTATGCGGCAGAGCTTAGCAATACGAACCGCATGGTTCATGCCTTTCCACCCGCCACTGCGCCTTTCTTGCTTACGGACCTGGCGCACCACTCTTTCTGTAGTGGGAAGCGTCCGCCAACCCGTCTATTGAGCCGCATGCGCTCACAGTCATCTAAACGTGCCGTGGCTGCGCTCAAGAGCAAATGCTGATGCAGCCCGCGCGCATGTCGAGTGAAACTGTATTGCATTGTATCGGGGACGACACCACAACGTACTACTAAATGTATTGTATGTGGAGCAACACCCTCTACATCTACACACGTCGTCATACCGATCGAATTGCGTGTTGACGCCGATCGAATGATGATCTTCTTGTCGTCGTGGCATGTCGTTTCTTCTCTGGTCCACGTGCAGTGAGACGTATGATGATAAAAGCTCTCTGAATGAGTATTCTTCATGAACATACCTTCTTTTCGTCGTCGTCTTGTTTTGTCGAGTTGCCCGCATGCTCGTGACATGCCAGGCTCGCAAGGCAGCTATGAAGCGCCGGTCAATCAATCTTTTCTCTCTGCAGAAAGTACAGAGTCAGCCCGCCAAGACGTGAATGCCCTGGGATAACATGGCCCCAGTACGCGCCCGAGGTCTCACCTACGACGGCTGCGATGGCACCTCCGGCTAGCCCGAGGCACGCTCAATGGTGGCGAGTGTATCTGAAGAACGCATGGAGTCAAACCGCTGCGACGTGAAAGCCCCTGGGATAACAAGGCCCCAGTACGCGCCCGAGGTCTCACCTACGACGGCTGCAGTGGCGCCTGCGGACCTCCCGAGGCACGCTCAGCGGCGGCGAGTGGCATCCCTCGTGAGGATCACTCCACTTGACTCCACCCTGCATCCAGAGGACGTGCGGCTCCGCGTCTCTCTCGGCTCTGCGGGTTGCGTACGCGGCAGTGGAAGCCGGCGCAGCTCCACTTGACAGCGATCTCTATGCGAGGAAGCGCATCTATCTGTTGTCAAGTCTACTGTGCGCGCTGTCGCACCTAGACGGTAGACAAGATGCCAAGACCTTGCCCTGGCTCCGACGACGTAGCTGCCCTTCTCCGGGACGTCCAGCTCGTCAAGCCAGATGTCAGTCGCTTCACGCACATCTCACGCGTGTGCGGACTGTCGTTCTTTCCTGTCGGGGGCGTTTGATCAGCGACCGAGGCCTGTTCAGCGGGCGGAGGTCTGACCGAGGCCTGTCCGGCGGGCGAAGGTCAACAGAAGCGTAAAGGATGCGCTCTGGAACGTCCTACGACGACGTGAGCAGCCATAGCTAAAGTTGGACGGCGGACAGCGGACCTGTCTGTTGAGGAGCGTCAGCAAGCAGCACTGGGTGATGCCCCGCGACCAGTCTTCACGTTCGCGCGTCGACTGCGTCGGCCCGTCGGGTGATTCCCGTGCATCGGTTGAACCTGGCAGCTGGGTGATGCCAGCTGGACGCCAGCGCTGTTTCGGTCTGCTTAGCTGTGGGTGATTCCACGCTGACCAAGCCAGCACGCACCGGCGCTCTAGTCCGGGTGATTCCGACCAAGCCTCCGCTTGCGACTCTCCGCTGCTGAGAGGTCCATACGTCTTGCCTACGACTATCACGCGAGCACCGATGATCATTCCGGGCCGCGCTGATGCTGTCTCCTGTCCCGCGATGGTGGCCTGCCTAAGCCCCGGCTACGCGCTGCATCTGCGTACGCTGGCGGACTCGATGGCTGTATCCCATCCCGTCCGATCGTGGAGGATCCTTGGCGATGGGTCTGTATGATGCGACCAGTGGCCTGCTGCTGCTGCGGAGCCTGACCCCGTACGACTGGCTCGCCGCCTCTACTCTTCATGGCTTGCCTGCTCTACGCGTACGCGGCTGCACACTCTACTGTGCTGACCGATCGCCCCGCCTTGTGACTCCGCCGGCCGAGTCACTTGGCAACGCAATGCGGCAAGCTGCGCCGAGCTTGGCCCGCAACGCGTACTCTGCCGCTGCGGCTCTGCTGATCGAGCCTGCGGTCCTACACTACTACACTCTACGTCAAGTACCTTCTACACTGTGGAACTTTCGACCCGGCGCCGCCGCGGCCCGGCGGCTCGTGTGGCGCGGCGCCGGCTTCGAATTCGAGCTTAGTGCTAGCGCTAGCACTCGTTTTCCCTTCCGGCGGGATTTAGAGGGTTTGCCCCCGGTTGGCTGGCGGCGCTCCGCGCGCTCTGGCGTCAGGTCGCTGAGCGGGATGCGCTAAGCAGTTGGCTAGGCCCAGAGGCGCCCCAAGCAGAGAGGGACAGGCCCGTACGGCACCGTAGGGCGGCGGCAAGCGGGTGCCATTACGTACACAGCAGGCGCAGAGCCAGCGTAAGACAGAGAGAACAAGAGAACAAGGACGTCGACAGACAGCAAGCGAGCGCCGCGCAGGGCAAGCGAGGGCCCAGGGCTAAAATAAGCGGGCCAGTTGGCAACAACGTGGCACCAGGAATAGCAGGCTACAAAGGGTACAAGGCAAGGCAAGCTGCCGGCTTAGAGCCGACGACCAGGGCTAGCTGGGAGTCGGAAAGTGGGCGGCACACTAATTGTAACTTAAGTTATGTGATTGCAGCATGCATATACTAGGTCTTCAAGGCTTCGACTCGCCCCCGCCCGCCCCTGCTCGTCTCATGATCAGGATGTGCGCGCAAGGGGGGTTAAACGTTCTGAATTGCAACACGTGAAGACAGCTTCTAGGCCGCCGGCGCCTGACTCTAAAAGCGCCCACCGCGCCTCGCCCCGCGCCGCCCTGCCGCGTTCGAATTCTAGCCGCGCCCTAGGCCTCGCGCGCCCGGCGAGCCGTGCCGCCGCTTGCCGCGCCTCCGCCCCGCCCGGCGAGCCGCACCGCGCGCCGCCCATCGCGAGCTTGAATTCGAAGATGCCTTGATGCCTTCAACGTTAACGTTGATTGACCTCCCCTCGGGGTCGCGCGCTCCGCGCGCGACCCCTCGGCTCGGCCCGGATCGGCGACCAAGTCCTTTACTAATTGTAACTTAAGTTGTGTGATTGCAGCATGCATATACTAGGTCTTCAAGGCTTCGACTCGCCCCCGCCCGCCCCTGCTCGTCTCATGATCAGGATGTGCAAGGGGGGTTAAACGTTCTGAATTACAACCGGCGCCTGACTCTAATAGCGCCCACCGCGCCTCGCCCCGCGCCGCACCGCCGCGTTCTAGCCGCGCCCTCGCCCGGCGAGCCGTGCCGCCGCCCGCCGCGCCTCCGCCCCGCCCGGCGATCGCGAGCCGCACCGCCGCCCTCCGCGCCTCCGCCCCGCCCGGCGAGCCGTGCCGCCGCCCGCCGCGCCTCCGCCCCGCCCGGCGAGCCGTGCTGCCGCCCGCCGCGCCTCCGCCCCGCGCCGAGAGCCGCTTCGCCGCCCGCCGCGCCTCCGCCCCGCGCGAAGAGCCGCTCCGCCGCCCGTCGCGCCTTCGCCTCGCCCGGTGAGCAGCGCCGCCGACCGCCCCGCCTGCGCCCCGCCCGGCGCGCCACGCCGCCGCCCGCTGCACATGCGCCCCGCCCGGCGAGCCACGCCGCCGCCCGCCGCGCCTCCGCCCCGCCCGGAGAGCCCGCCGCCCGCCGCGCCTTCGCCCCGCCCGGCGAGCCACGCCGCCGCCCGCCGCGCCTCCGCCCCGCCCGGCGCGCCGCTCCGCCGCCCGCCGCGCCTCCGCCCCGCCCGGAGAGCCACGCCGCCGCCCGCCGCGCCTCCGCCCCGCCCGGCGCGCCGCTCCGCCGCCCGCCGCGCCTCCGCCCCGCCCGGAGAGCCGCGCCGCCGCCCCCGCGCCTCCGCCCCGCCCGGCGCGCCGGCGCCGCTCCGCCGCCCGCCGCGCCTCCGCCCCGCCCGGCGCGCCGCTCCGCCGCCCGCCGCGCCTCCGCCCCGCCCGGCGAGCCGTGCTGCCGCCCGCCGCGCCTCCGCCCACGTACGCGCGCGCGTTCGCGGCTATAGCGTTTTAGTGCTTAACGAGGAGATGCTAATGGTTTCGACGCCCTGCCGCGTTCGAATTCTAGCCGCGCCCTAGGCCTCGCGCGCCCGGCGAGCCGTGCCGCCGCTTGCCGCGCCTCCGCCCGCCCGGCGAGCCGCACCGCGCGCCGCCCATCGCGAGCTTGAATTCGAAGATGCCTTGATGCCTTCAACGTTAACGTTGATTGACCTCCCCTCGGGGTCGCGCGCTCCGCGCGCGACCCCTCGGCTCGGCCCGGATCGGCGACCAAGTCCTTTACTAATTGTAACTTAAGTTGTGTGATTGCAGCATGCATATACTAGGTCTTCAAGGCTTCGACTCGCCCCCGCCCGCCCCTGCTCGTCTCATGATCAGGATGTGCAAGGGGGGTTAAACGTTCTGAATTACAACCGGCGCCTGACTCTAATAGCGCCCACCGCGCCTCGCCCCGCGCCGCACCGCCGCGTTCTAGCCGCGCCCTCGCCCGGCGAGCCGTGCCGCCGCCCGCCGCGCCTCCGCCCCGCCCGGCGAGCCGCACCGCCGCCCTCCGCGCCTCCGCCCCGCCCGGCGAGCCGTGCCGCCGCCCGCCGCGCCTCCGCCCCGCCCGGCGAGCCGTGCTGCCGCCCGCCGCGCCTCCGCCCCGCGCCGAGAGCCGCTTCGCCGCCCGCCGCGCCTCCGCCCCGCGCGAAGAGCCGCTCCGCCGCCCGTCGCGCCTTCGCCTCGCCCGGTGAGCAGCGCCGCCGACCGCCCCGCCTGCGCCCCGCCCGGCGCGCCACGCCGCCGCCCGCTGCACATGCGCCCCGCCCGGCGAGCCACGCCGCCGCCCGCCGCGCCTCCGCCCCGCCCGGAGAGCCCGCCGCCCGCCGCGCCTTCGCCCCGCCCGGCGAGCCACGCCGCCGCCCGCCGCGCCTCCGCCCCGCCCGGCGCGCCGCTCCGCCGCCCGCCGCGCCTCCGCCCCGCCCGGAGAGCCACGCCGCCGCCCGCCGCGCCTCCGCCCCGCCCGGCGCGCCGCTCCGCCGCCCGCCGCGCCTCCGCCCCGCCCGGAGAGCCGCGCCGCCGCCCGCCGCGCCTCCGCCCGCCCGGCGCGCCGCTCCGCCGCCCGCCGCGCCTCCGCCCCGCCCGGCGCGCCGCTCCGCCGCCCGCCGCGCCTCCGCCCCGCCCGGCGAGCCGTGCTGCCGCCCGCCGCGCCTCCGCCCACGTACGCGCGCGCGTTCGCGGCTATAGCGTTTTAGTGCTTAACGAGGAGATGCTAATGGTTTCGACGCCCTGCCGCGTTCGAATTCTAGCCGCGCCCTAGGCCTCGCGCGCCCGGCGAGCCGTGCCGCCGCTTGCCGCGCCTCCGCCCCGCCCGGCGAGCCGCACCGCGCGCCGCCCATCGCGAGCTTGAATTCGAAGATGCCTTGATGCCTTCAACGTTAACGTTGATTGACCTCCCCTCGGGGTCGCGCGCTCCGCGCGCGACCCCTCGGCTCGGCCCGGATCGGCGACCAAGTCCTTTACTAATTGTAACTTAAGTTGTGTGATTGCAGCATGCATATACTAGGTCTTCAAGGCTTCGACTCGCCCCCGCCCGCCCCTGCTCGTCTCATGATCAGGATGTGCAAGGGGGTTAAACGTTCTGAATTACAACCGGCGCCTGACTCTAATAGCGCCCACCGCGCCTCGCCCCGCGCCGCACCGCCGCGTTCTAGCCGCGCCCTCGCCCGGCGAGCCGTGCCGCCGCCCGCCGCGCCTCCGCCCCGCCCGGCGAGCCGCACCGCCGCCCTCCGCGCCTCCGCCCGCCCGGCGAGCCGTGCCGCCGCCCGCCGCGCCTCCGCCCCGCCCGGCGAGCCGTGCTGCCGCCCGCCGCGCCTCCGCCCCGCGCCGAGAGCCGCTTCGCCGCCCGCCGCGCCTCCGCCCCGCGCGAAGAGCCGCTCCGCCGCCCGTCGCGCCTTCGCCTCGCCCGGTGAGCAGCGCCGCCGACCGCCCCGCCTGCGCCCCGCCCGGCGCGCCACGCCGCCGCCCGCTGCACATGCGCCCCGCCCGGCGAGCCACGCCGCCGCCCGCCGCGCCTCCGCCCCGCCCGGAGAGCCCGCCGCCCGCCGCGCCTTCGCCCCGCCCGGCGAGCCACGCCGCCGCCCGCCGCGCCTCCGCCCGCCCGGCGCGCCGCTCCGCCGCCCGCCGCGCCTCCGCCCCGCCCGGAGAGCCACGCCGCCGCCCGCCGCGCCTCCGCCCCGCCCGGCGCGCCGCTCCGCCGCCCGCCGCGCCTCCGCCCCGCCCGGAGAGCCGCGCCGCCGCCCGCCGCGCCTCCGCCCGCCCGGCGCGCCGCTCCGCCGCCCGCCGCGCCTCCGCCCCGCCCGGCGCGCCGCTCCGCCGCCCGCCGCGCCTCCGCCCCGCCCGGCGAGCCGTGCTGCCGCCCGCCGCGCCTCCGCCCACGTACGCGCGCGCGTTCGCGGCTATAGCGTTTTAGTGCTTAACGAGGAGATGCTAATGGTTTCGATCTGCGGGGCAGCTCTCCTGAAAGAGCGAAGCCGCGAGGGATGAGAACGCTGATAGCCGAGCGTAGTCAGCACGATCACATCGCAAGCGTGCCTACCATTCGTTTCACGCCTTTCGCAGCAGATGCGACTTCCTTGGACATGGTTCCCCGGAACCGGAGACCTGCGACAAGACGGCACGCTAATCAGCTCGACCTTTCCGACAAGCTGCGCTAAGCTCACAAGCCGGAGGTACCTGATCACGCAGACGACCTCCGAAACAACAGCCCGGCCTTTACACAGCAACGACCACCGACGGCGCGGCACTGCGACCAGGGTACCTAGACAAGTCGGCTGGGGATACACCAAATTTGCGTTTCCTCGACTCCGGATCCCGGATCCCTTACACTTGTAGTGCGCCAAATAAAATGGCGCGCCATCTTATTTTTATGGCGCACGCTTTTGAGCCATCGCAGAAAAAAAGGCGCCGGCCAGCGCAGCCGGAGCTTTGCGTTGGGGAGTACTGCTAGGCTAGCTGTCGCGATCGAAATCGCCTATCATTATAGCCTACCGCCGGGCTACCGGTATAGGACCGCACTGGGCGGGAAGCGGTCGGGGAGCCGCGCGCGCGCACCGAGCCCGAAGGCGCGGCCCCAGGCACATCAGCAATGAGGTGGTGGGAGCATCCAGATGTCAGAGACCTTCCCAACAAGTTCGAATGCAGGTGTCCACCCGCAGAGAATCTGTCCGGGCTCTGCGGCCTAGCTTAGCCACTTTGCCCTTCTTGGGCGCCATGTGAGGACCGCCCCGCCCGCTGCCGCAGTGCTGTCTGCCGGCTGCTGCTGTGCGCGCTACCTGTAGCTATAGTACTATTGCATCATACGCTGGGAGTCGTAGTAGCCCCCCCAACGCAAAGCTCCGGCTGCGCTGGCCGGCGCCTTTTTTTCTGCGATGGCTCAAAAGCGTGCGCCATAAAAATAAGATGGCGCGCCATTTTATTTGGCGCACTACAATCCCTAGCGTTAGCGCATCTTCGCTGCGCATGTGACTCTACTGAATTTTCACTGAGCTGCATTCAATGCCCTAACCCATTATTATTCTTCTAATTTAATAATGATTACCTGGGCGTGACGGCGTCACAAAACACTACCGTGACGGCGAGTCTGCGCTGACGTATCTTTTCGATTGAGTTTTTGTGAATCTTGTACCCGTTTTTGTTAGCGAAAAAAATCGACCCCTTCTGAAAACCTACACAGGTAGAGCTCACTTCGTTCGCCGCTTCGCGGCTTCTCTGCGTTCGCGACACGTTACAAGCTCGATCGACCAGGAGAGATGGCAGCGTCGTTCGTAGGCCTTGCCCTGGGGCCCAACCAGCTCCGGCAGCAGCTACGCTCGCTTGGAACATCGGTGGCCGTATGCCGCCGCGCGGAGCGCAGCCTGCATTCGGCGGGGCAGCGGCCGGCGGTCATCGTCTTCTTCGCGACCGCCTGCAGCGCACGGCCCAGTGAAGAGTGCGCGCCCCCTCGTCGCCTGTTGCCTGGCCGATCATATCTTGAACTCTGCGCGCGCCGCGCAGCCCCGATCATGGTGAGGCTGCCCATTGGGCTCGCGTAATAAGCTACAATGCTCCTAGCTGCCGATATTACGGGTTTCGCACGGCTCGATGCACCTGCGGCGGCCACCCCCGGGCTTTGCGAGGCCCGCTCCTCCGGTTCAGCGCCCACTGAGCGCGTCTCGCCGCAGCATTCCGTCGCGGGTTCGCAGCCGGCGTGGCTGCACGGAAGGCGAAGCAGGTGGGCGGCGTTGTAGCCCGCAAGAAGGAGATTGCCGTCGGTCCGCACGCGGGGCGCGCGTCGGAGCGATTCCCACGACCGACGGCCGGCGCGCGCGCAGTCGGGGCGGAGGGAGACTCGCTGACGTACGACCACATGACGTGGGGCGACTGGCTGAAGAGCCTGGGGGAGCTCTCGTCGGAGGAGATCGCCAAGCGGGCGACGGAGCTCTTCGAGAGCGCGGGGGTGCAGGGCGACGCCCGCCCCGTCGTCTTCTTCGCCCACGATGGGACCCTCGAGGAGGCGGAGCTCGAGGCGCTGGCAGAGCGGCTGCGCGCCGGCGTCGAGGCGGCCGGCGCCGTCCACTCCAAGCGCGGCGTCCTCACCGTCCCCATGAGTGCGCCCCGCCCCGCGCGCTGCCGAGGCTCGCGCCCACGCCGCGGCGCAGTGAAGCACGCCGTGCGTGCCGCCAACCGGTGCGACCGGCACCTGCGCCCCCTCTCGGGCTCCCCGGCACGAGCCGCTCTGACGCGGGGCCGGGGCGCAGCGGGGACCTGCCGGACGAGATCGAGCTGCTGGGCAGCCTGGCGCGCTCGTACGTCGGCGCGATGACCGTCGGCGGCGGCGTCGACTTCCTCCCCAAGCCCGTGCGCCCCGCCGCCGGCGCGGGGCGGGGCGCCGCTCGTCTGACCCGCCCCCGCACAGCTGACCGTGGAGTGCGCGAGTCCCGCGGGCACCGCCTTCCTGCGCGCCCTCAACAGCATGATCCAGGCGCGCCGCGCCGCCCCTCCGCGCTGCGGCGCCGCGCCTCGGCCGAGGCGGGGGGCGGGGCGGGCAGGACTACATGCCGGTGTCGCCGGTGGAGTCGCTGGAGGACCCGGCGGCGCTGGCGGCGGCGGCGCGCCCCGCCAAGCGCGAGGGCCTCCCCTGGGGCGCCAACGTTCTCAAGGGCGACGCGGCCGCCCCCGACGCCAGCAAGGTCAAGGCCCCCCCTCCCCGGCTGGGGCCCGGGGGCGGCCGACGGGGCGAGCAGCTGCTGAAGCGCGTGGCGCGGACGACGGAGTGCATGTCGGGGGTGACGTACGGGGCGCTGGAGGAGGGGGCGGAGGCGGCGGCGCGCGCGCTGACGGAGCTGGACGGGTACGCCATCGCGGCGCTCCTCGGGCGCTTCTTCTCGGACCTCGTCGCCGAGGCCGGCTTCGGGCCCGCCCAGGTCCCCGCCCTTGCCGCCCCCGCCCACGCCGCCCCGCCCGCGCCCCGGCCCACGCGGGGGCGCAGGTGGTGCTGGTGGTGCTGGGGGCGGAGGAGGGGGGGGTGGACCTGGACGGGGCGACGGCGGGGAGCTCGATCCCCGTGCTCCCCGTCCCCGTCGGCGACCTCCTCGACGTCGTGCAGGCCATCCACCCCGACGAGGCGCCCCCGCCCCGGCCCCGGCCCCCTCCTCTCGCCGCCCCGCTGAGCGGGCGAGCGGGGCGCGCAGCCGGGCCGCATCATCGTCTTCTACGACCGCCGTGCGCCCCCCGCGCGCCCCGCCCCGCCTCCGGCCCCGGGCCGAGCTCGCGGGCGCAGAGGGCCGGGGCGGGGTGCTCTACGGGGAGGGCGTCAAGGGCGCCCTGCAGCCGCTCGCGGAGGAGGCGGCGGCGCCGGCGCAGCAGGGCGAGGCGCCGCGCTCGGACGCCGAGCGGCCGCGGCGGCGGGTGGCGCTGGAGCGGCTCGTGCAGCTCTCCGAGCTCGCCGTGGGGTCGGCCTCGTGCGCGGACGCGCTGCACACGATGGCGCTGGTGGAGACGGCGCTGGCGTGCCGGGGGTGGACGATGGACGAGTGGCTCGCCTTCCAGCGCGACGACGCCCTCCGCTTCGCCTGGGGCCTCCCCGAGGGCGTCCTCGCCTCCAAGGAGGCCGTCGTCCAGGTGCCCCCGCCCCCGGCGCCCCCGCCCCGCCCCGCCCCGCCCGCCCCCGCCGACGCGCCCTCGCGATCGCCGCGCGCAGCTGCCCGAGTTCGACCCGGCGGCCCTCGGCCTCACCTCCTTCCCCGAGGACTTCGAGCGCGAGTAGCGCCGCGCCCTCCCCCGCCCCGCACCTCCCGGCGAAGGGCTCGGCCAGTTGCTATCGTGCCGGCCGTGTCGAGTACGCAGCAGTATTCGCTACTTCTAGCCGGCCCGCTACGACGGGGCCGCCGGCGCGGGGCCGTCGGAGGCCGGGCCGTCGGTTGCAGGGGCGTCGGGGTTCGGAGCGTCGGGCGGCGGGCCCGGGGCGGTGAGGCTGGAGGCGGGGCTCGGGGCGGGGGGCACGGGGGCGGTGGAGCCCGGGGCGGGGCAGGGGAGGGCGTTGAGGGCCTGGAGGGCAGCACGGAGGGTGGGGAGGGCGGTCTCGACGAGGGGCAGGCCGCGGAGGGCGGGGGAGGGGGCCCGCGCGGGGTACATCCAGGCGCGCTCGGCGGCGAGGAAGTCGGCGGGGCGGCAGCGGAGGATCGCCTCCCAGTCGATCTGGTGCCCCTCGGGGATCTCCCGCGCGACCTGCGCCGGCCTCAGGGGCGCGGCGCGGGGCGGCGGGCGGGCGGGCGGTGGGGGCGGCGAGCCTCGTAGCCGAAGGCGAGGTGGGCGGCGATGATGGCGACGTGGCCGATGGCGGCGGAGCCGCGGGAGAGGGGCATGCAGTTGTACCAGTAGAAGGCGAGGGTCAGGGCGGCGTCCGAGGCGGCGTCGAGGTCGAGCTGCGGGGCCGTGCCGGCCTCCCACAGCGCCTTCCACGCGTGCGCCAGCTCCCGGTCGAACTCCTCCTGCCGCGCCGGCGTCCCCGGCGTCCGGATCGAGAACTCGTACCCCTCCGGCGGCCGCGCCTGGATGGTCAGGCGCGTCCCCTCCATCGTCCGCCCCGGCCGCGCCGTCCTGCCGGGCCCTCTCAGCCGGCACGCCGGCAGCGCGGGCGCGGGGCGGGCGGACGAGTGGCAAGGGGTGATGACGTAGTAGTCGGACTTGACGATCGAGTGGAGCTCGCCCACCTCGGTGGCCCCTGGGGGTACCCGCGTCAGCGCGGGGGGCCGGGGGGCGGGGGCGGGGGCGGGGCGGGGCGGGGCGGGCCCTTGACGGCGCGCTGCTGGTCGGGGGTGAGGGGGCACTGCTGCGGCGTCAGCTCCCGCATGATCGCCATCGCCGCCGCGTAGTTCGGGTAGTACCGCTGCCCCCCGCACCCCCGAGCCGTCGGCCGCGCCGCCGCCGCGCGGCGCGGGGCGGGCGCACCGGGACCTTCATCTGGCCCGAGTACATGGGGGTCTGCGAGCCGAAGCCCGCCGCGAACTCCTCCTTCGTGAGGCGGTCCACCCACCTGCCGCCCGTCAGGCGGCGCCGGCGGCGGCGCCCCGGCCCCAGCCTCGCACCAGACGGGGTCGTTCGGCTCGCTGTACTGCCGCCAGCGCACGGCGATGTCGAAGAAGTCGCGCCAGCCGAAAGGCAGCCCCAGCCGCACGTGCGCCTTGCTCGCCCCGGGCCCGAACTGCTCCGCCCGCCCCGCCCCCGCTCGCCCCGCCCGGCCCCGCGCCTGGCGCGCGTCAGCGGGGGAGGGCGGGGAGAGGGGCGGGGCGGCGCGGGGGGGACCTGCTCCCAGTGGGCGCGGAGAGTCTGGGCCATCTCGATGGCGGCGAGGCCGAGGGCGCGGTGCTGGCGGCGGTTGGCGAGGAAGCCCGGGACGCGGTTCTGCACGTAGCGCCCCAGCCGGTCCGCCAGCGGCAGCAGCCGCCCCGCCGCCTCCGACGGCGCCTCCTCCCGCAGCTCCACGTCCCCCGTCCCCGCCGCCAGCTCCAGCCGCCTGTACCCTCTGCCCCGCCGTCGGCCCGCGCCGGCGGCAGGGGCGGGGCGGCGGGGCCGGCGCACGCATGCGGTCGACGGTGCGGCGGCGGCAGGCGAGCTCCTTCACGCGCGGGTCCAGCTGCGGCGCGGGCGGTGAGCCGCGCGCGGGAGTCGAGGGGGCGGGGGCGGGGCGCACGACGGCGTCGATGTTGTAGGAGCGCCAGGGGGCGTCGAGGCGGCGCTGCCAGAAGGTGGCGACCTCGCGGCCGGCGAAGGCGGCGCCGTGGCTGGGCTGGAGCTCGAGGGCGCGGGTGTACTCGGCGACGGCCTCGCGGAGCTGGCCGGTCTGGTGGAGGAGCACGGCGAGGAAGTGGCGCGCCTCGGGCCTCGCCGGCTCGAGCGCCACCGCCCGGCGCGCGTCCGGGAAGGCCCCCGCGGGTCCCCACCCCGTGGTGCAGCGCCGCCCGCAGCTGCACCGCGTGCCCGTACGTCGCGTCCCGCTCGAGCGCCTGCGGGGCGGGGGCGTGGGTGAGGCGGGGCGGGCGGGGCGGGGGCGGGGCGGGGCGGACGGCGTCGAAGTGGGCGAGGGCCTCGTCGAAGAGGGCGAGCTCGCGGTAGGCCTGCGCCATGTTGCTCCACGGCTCCCGCGCCCCGGGCTCCAGCTCCGCCGCCTGCCCGCCCCCTCGGCCCCGGCCCCGCGCCCGGCCCGGGGCGCCCGGCGGTGCGGCACCTTGCGGAAGGCGTCGACGGCCTGGTTGCACTCGCCGAGCTGCGTGAGGCAGAGCCCCAGCGTGTTCCACGTCACGTGCTTCCCCGGCCCGCCCATCTCCAGCGCCCGCCGCAGGTCCGCCGCGCCCCGCCGGTAGTTCCGCTGCGGGGGCCCGATCGGGCGGAGAAGAAGCGGAGAGGGGCGGCGGCAGCGGGGTGGCGGCGGACGAGCTTGTGGTAGAGGGCGCCGCGGGCTGCGAAGACGTCCTCCTCCGGCTGCAGCTCCGCCGCCCTGCTCAGGTCCTCCACCGCCTCCTCCTCCCGCCCCTTCGCCGCCAGGCACTGGCCCCGCCGCTTGTACGCCTCCCCGCACGTCCCGTCCCGCCGGATCGCCTCGCCGAAGTCCCTGGGGCCCCGTCAGGCGGCGCCGGTGCTCGCCGGGCGGGGGCGGGGCCGGCGCGCCGTATGGCGGCGTCGAGGCGGCCGAGGAGGGCGAGGGCGGAGCCGCGGCCGAGGAGGGCGGGGACGAGGGCCTTCCCGCGGTGCTGCGTCAGCAGCTCGCTGAAGAAGTCCACAGCCTTCTCGTACTGCCCCGTGTTCACGAAGAGCACGCCAACCCCTGCCGGCGCACCCGTCGGCGCCCCGGCGGGGCGGCCCGTGCCGAGCTCTCCTCCCGCGCGCACCGACGAGGTCCTCCATGCGGCCTGTTGTCTCCGCGCTCTTCTTCAGCCGCTCGGCGACTTGTTCTACGAGCTCAGGCCCCATCTCCCGAGCCATGTTCTCCTGTGCCACGATCCGTGCCTCCCCTTCCTCCTCAGAGTCCCCTTGCGGCGTCGGCGAGCCCCGCGCCGAGCGCGGCTTCCTGCCGCCGCTCGCGCCCGACGTGCTGGGCTCTGCCGGCGCCGCTTGCGCGTCCGGCGGCCCGCTCTCGTACGCTCGGCGCAGCGCCAGGTGAACGTCAATGTCGCCCGTCGCGCGGCTCCCTGGGACGGGCGTTGGCGCGGCCGGGGCCTCGCGCCGCACCGAGTAAGGGTCCAGACCTTGCAGCCACACGCCGCGTGCATCGTCGAGCTTGCCCATTCGGTGCAAGGCCAAGCCTTTGCGATAGTAGGCCTGCAGGCAGTTCACGTCGATCGCTAGAGCCGCTTCGCAGTCGCGCACAGCTGCGACCGAGCTCAAACCGGCGGGCGGGAATCGTGCGAGACGGCGGACCTTGCCGGAGGAGGTCTAGCTGTATATAGCACTCCGCTCGGTTGCACAGAGCGGAGGCGGATGGGCCGGATTTCAGGTATTCGCCGTAGAGCTTCGCCGCGTCCGCAGGCCGCGACGCGGCGTGCGCGGCCATCGCGGCCACGAAGAGCGTCGGATCGCTCATCGCGACGTGCAAGTCCGACAGCGATCGACGAGGGGCGAACGTCAAACTTCGCGATTGCAAAATGCCGTACGCCCCTGTGAGCAGCGATCCGAGCCTTTCTGTGCGCTTACAGCTTGTGATCTAGATTCCTACGTATTCTTCGGTACACGGTCCAACTGCTGCTGCTGCTGCTGCTGCTGAGCGCGGTCGGCGAGGAGCTTCGCCTCGAAGGCGGCGAGCTCCTCCAGGAACGCTTCGTCCTCCTCCTCCAGCTCCACGTGTACAGGGGCAGGCGCCGGCACCGGCCCCTTCGCCCCCCCCGCGCTCGAGCTCGCACCCTCCTTGGCCTCCCCGGCCTGCGTGCCTGCTCAGGGCGTCAGAGGTGCCGGCACGCCAGCGCGCGGGTGGACCGTCGGACGGCAGACCGTAGTAGCGAGCGACGGCGGCGTCGAGCTGCGCAAGAGCTTCCTCGTCGAACGGCTCCTCCTCCTCGGCCCCCGTCGCCCCGCAAGCGGGAGGCGGCTGGCTCGGGCCAGGCGCCCCCTGCTCCCGCCTCCGGTACGCACTCTCGGCGGCATCGAGCTGCGCGACGGCATCGGAGAGGGGAGGGGTGGGGCGGCGGGGCGGGGGGCGCCTGGCGGAAGAAGTCCTCGTCGTACACCATGCCGAACGAGTCCCGCTCGGGGGCCGCCGGCGCCGCCGCCTGGCTCCCGGCCGCGGTGGGGGCCTCCTCGGCGGCCTCGCCCTCGCCATCGCCGGGGTCGCCGGACGGGGGCAGGGCGGCGGGGTCGATGGGGAACTCGTTCGAGCGGAAGTCCCCGCACTCGAAGTCGAAGCACTTCTGGTAGAACGTTCCCCTGCGCGACGGAGCGCGTCAGCGCGAGCACCGGCGGGGGGCGCACGCGCGCGCGGGCCGGCCTGGCGAGGGAGGCGATGAGGTAGACGCCGTTGGAGCGGTGGTGCCGCCCCGCGCTGCAGCAGAAGCGGTTCCCCGCGAGCGTGTACACCAGCACCCGCGAGGCCGCGAAGTAGCTCCAGTTCTGCAGCCGCGCGCCCCCGGGCTTCCCTCCAGCCGGCGCCTCCGCGACCCCCACGGGCAGGCTCGCCACCCCCGAGTTCTCCAGCGCGAGCCGGTCCCACGCCCGCAGGACGGCCCTGGGGAGCGTGGGCGGGGCGGGGGGCGGGCGCAGAGGATGGGCCGGCGCACTCGTCAACGGAGGGGAAGGGGGAGCTCTTGCTGCCACGCCCGCTGGGGTCCCAGGCGGGGCCGCCGCCCTCGCCTGCGGGACGCGGGGCGCGCGCGACGACGGCCTCGGGCAGGGGCGGGAGGAGGCGCCAGCGCTCCTTGCCCCCCGCAGCGACCTTCTCGTAGGGGACGTGCGCCACCAGGGCCCGGTAGAATTCGGCCCGGTGCGCCGCGCAGTTCCGCAGCCGCTCGGCCCGGTCCCAGCCCACCGGCCACTGCCCCGCCCTGGCGTCGGGGGCGCGCAGCGGGAGGTCTAGAGGGCGCGGGGCGGCGCACGAGGTAGGCGCGCTTGCCGAGCTTGGTGCTTCCGAAGAGGCGGAAGACGCGGTTGCGCGTGTAGACGCCCAAGTCCACGAAGAGCGCCTTCGTTCCCTTGCCAGTGTCCACGTACAGCGACTCTACCCTGGAGCGGGGTCGACGGGGGGTGCAGGAGGGGGCGGGCGGGGCCGCACTCGGGGTCCGAGGCGCGGTCGGCCTCGAGGCGGCGGGCGAAGGCGTGCATGAAGGGCCGCAGCTGCCCGTGGTTGGTCGCGAAGGCGGCGCGCAGCTGGCAGAAGGCGAGGTGCCGCGAGAACTTCTTCTCCGTGCTGCTGTCCAGCTCCGACGCGCGCGCCCGCAGATCGCCCTCGCGCAGGCCGTACGTCTCGGCGAGGAATGCGCCCAGGTGGCGACACAGGGTGGCGACCATGGCATCGCCGTCCCGCCCCGCGTTGCCCGGAAGCGTCCGGTCGAACTCGAGGTCCAGGTACAGCAGGCAAGCCGCGTTCTCCCTGATCACCTGCCCCACCGTCCCGCCCTCAGGCCAGCTTGCCCCTATGAAGGTGAGAGTGGTGGCCGACCTCGTAGTAGTGCCTGAGGTAGGCCGGTGTCTCGACGTACCGCTCCCAGAAGTGCTCTGAGGCGCTTCAGGCGCGGCGATTCGCAGAGAGCGCCAAGGTAGAATGCACCGTACGTCGTCACGATGAACCGCCGCACCCCTGACGCGGCAAGATCAGGCACGGCGCGAACGCGCCGCCCGGGGAGACGCGCCGTCGACCCGCTCGTATGAGAAGACGCCGACGGGTGCGGTGCTGAACACGCGGTCCGCGTACTGGAATGCTGTGGCTGGCGGTCAGCGAGGGAGACCTTTCGCGTCCACGCGGCTGCTCTTATAATTACCCATGTCCTGCCGAGGAAAATCCATGTACACGGGCTTGAAGCCCGACTTGGGCGCCCGAACCGCTCGGCGCGCCTCCCATTCAAGCCTGCCGGTCGGGCATCAGATTTTCGAAAACTAGCTATAGACCGCTATCGGTTCATCAGATGCCGGTCGGGCATCAGATTCGCCAGCGCTCTTCGTTTCGCAAAGAGAGCACGCGCACTGCTTGAGACCGAGCTCGCCGCCGAAAAATTGGACGGGAGGGATCTCTGCCAGAGCTACTTGACGGGGAGGAACGGCACGGACGTTCTCTGCACGAGTGCGCTTAGGGTCTGAGAGCGACCGGCGCGATGGAGGCGCACCCTTTTCCTCATCGTCGACGGTGCGGCGCGGCCGCCGCGGGGTGGGGCGCTTTTCTGAACGCAGCTATTATATTCTGTGAGACTGCAATCGAAGCATCGAAGCGCACCCGGCGCCGGCTCCTCGAAGAGAAACGCTAGGAGGGGGTCGTCGCGTTCAAGCATGGGTGGTGAGCTTGAGGGGCGTCGTTTCAACTTGCCCATTGCGTGTCCAAGACGAAGCGGATCATCGCGGAGTGCGAGCTGGCAGAACCGGTCGCCCCGTTCAAAATCGGAGCTTCAAAGACTGTGTACCCCAGCTCAACGCGAAGACAGCGCTCACGCAGCAACCTCTACGCGTAGATGATACGAAGCAGGAATTGGTGAGCAAATTCGCGACGGTCTGGAGGGCGGGCGGAGGCTCCCGTCGCGATGCCGCCGCGGCGTTCGACCAAGGCGGCTCAGCCGAAAGCCCCGGACCCTAAGATCAAGGCGGAGGCAATCCGGGTGTCGTTCGCAAGACAACGAATCGCCGAGCTCCAGGAACAGGGTCGGCGAAGGCGTTTTTCAAATTGTGAATTCGATCGTGTTGCTGATTCAAGAGCAGCGGCAAAGGCGGCCGCGCAGGCAGCATTGGAAGCGGCAGCTCGAGCGATCGAAGCGAATCTGGCGTCTGGAGACGGCTCGGGGGCAGTTGCCGAGCGACCCGCAGGTCGCCCTTCCTTTTCTTGATTTCCGCAAACGCGGGCATGTCGCATTGACTTCTTCTTCGCAGAGCTCGATAAGGTTGAAAAACAGCGGAGAAAAGAGGACGAAGGCATCGATGATGATGTGCTGGAGGCGGAGAGCAGCATGCGCGACCGGAACGACAGTGTGGACCGGAAGGCGATCTTGCAAACAAAGATCGATACCTTCACAGACATCAAACACCAGCTTTTCGTGCTCCTGAAGCAGGTGTGCCGTCCGCATTGACGACATCCGCCTCCATGACAACCGGCTGCGTAGGTCCTCGCGCAAGAAGAGGCCAAACGCGGCGAGGTAGATCGCGCAAAGTCCGGCCAAACTCCGGCGCAAACTCCGCGCGCGTCCGAAGAAGCAAGAAGCCGGCGGTGCGGCGACCCGGTCAAACCCTCCATGTCCGCCAGCGCGGCCCTTACGATCGGGCCGCCTCAGAGCATCAGAGGATACTCCTATGACGCAGGAGAAGACGCCGGGCCAGCTCGGCATACATCCACCAACAGCGCCCAGCGTGTCGCCGACATCTTCTGGAGCGGGCAGCACTCCACGTGGTCCTGGGCTGCCCAGGACGCCCTCTGGAACTGTTCCTGCCGTCGGCTCGTGTGGATCTCTCACGGGATTGTCGTCTCCGAGTGCCAGCTCCAGCACAGCGGCCGCTGTGCGCGCCGCCGCCTTCTTTGGTTACTGGGTCCGCATCTGATCTTCTTTTATCGCAGAGCTCTTCCAAAGCGCGGCCAGCTCCCTCTCCTCCAGCCCCGTCTCCCCTTCGGCGGGCCATCTCCATCCCCGGAGGGATCTCCATTCCTCCATCTCAATCCCCAGGCGCCTTCCCGACGCCCGTCCGGCCCACCGCGCTTCCCTCGCCGACATCAGCGCCCGCCTCCTCCCCGACGCCTGGCCCGTACACCTTCTCCGCCGCCCTAGCCGCGGCGACGGGCTCGCCCTCCACCTTCCACCGGACCGCCTCCACCCCAGCCCTCAGCTCGGCTCCGGCTCCTGCCTCCAGCCTCACGCCGCGCGCCAGCCCTCCCCCCGAAGCCGATGCAGCAGCTGCCGCATCCTCTGAAAAGGCCTTGGCCCCGTCTCCGCCGCCTGGCCCGTCCACAACAGTAGCAGCCGCCGCAGCCGCGCCGAGCGCCTGTGCCGTGCCAGCATCGACGCCCGGGGTGCCCGCCAACATCACGCTGGCGGGCGCAGTGCTTGCCGCTCAGCTTGCGAGCCTCGCGGCGCCCTTCGCGGCGCCCCTCCCCCCCGCGAACGCCCCCGCTGCCGCGGCGGCTGCGGCGGCCTCGAAGTTGGGCCAACCGCCCCACCAGCTCTCCTTCTCCCTGGCTGCTGCCATTCAGCAGCAGCAGCAGCTTTTCCTGCAGCGCGCCGTCAGCATCGCCGCCGGCATGAACCCTGCAGCAGCAGCCGTCGCCGCCTCGTCCTTTGCCGGCGGCGCCTCGTCGGACTCCTCCGCCGGCGAGACGCGCCTCTCCGAAGCGGGCGTCGGGGTGGCATCGGGCAGCAACGCTGTGGGTCGCCCGCCCGTCGCTGGCGCCAACGCGATTCCCGTCAAGATGAACATCGTTTCCCCTGTGCAGGCCATGGCAGCTGCCATTGCCGCCGCGGCAGCCAAGCCCGGCGCCTCCCTCAGCGGCGCCGGCGGAAGCGGCGCTGCGACCGGTGGCGTCGGCAGCGGGGCAGCGGGAGCCTCCGGCACGACTGGCGAACCTGGTGAAGTGCCGCTGGACAGGATAGGTCGCGCCAGCTCCAGCTCGACGCCAGGCGGCAGCCCCGAGCTCAAAGCCATGACTCCCGGCACCGCAGCCTTCCGCGAACGCGAACGCGAGCGCGAGCGGGAGCGCGAGCGCGAACGGGAGCGGGAGCGGGAGCGCGAGCGGGAGCGAGAACGGGAGCGGGAGCGGGAGCGGGACCGCGACCGGGAGCGCGACCGCGAACGGGATCGAGATCGGGAGCGCGATCGGGAGCGGGACGTGCTCCCGGCTGGCGGCTGGGGGCCCCCGGTCAGCAGCCGCAGCAGCCCGTCGCCGCCGGTGCGGGGCGGCCCGTCTCCGCCCCCCCGGGGGTCCCTGCCGCCGTCCATCTCGATGCCGCCGCGGGAGCGGGAGCGGGAGGCCGGCTGGGACCGCGGCCCGGACCGCGCCAGCGACCTCGACGCCGCCCGCATGCCCCGCCCGCCGCCCCCGCCCCGCGACCGCTCCTCGGACCGCGACCGACCCGGCTTTGAGCGCGCCCCCTTCGACCCGACCCGCATGCCGGTGCGCGCCACCCTCGCCCGCCCGGCCCCGCCCATCGGCCGTGGCGGTTGACGGCGACGCAGGTGCCGCCGCCTCCGCCGAGGAGGGACGCTCGGGACCGGGACTGGGATCGGGAAACGCCGCGGGACCTGCGCGAGCTTCGCGAGATGCGCGAGATTCGGGAGCGCGAGCGCGAGCGCGAGCGCGAGCGAGAGCGGGAGCGGCGCCTGCAGGAGCCCTTTATGCCCCGCAACCGCCCCTACGCGTTCGAGCCGGAGCCCATCTCTCCGCCCCGTGCGCCGCCTTCCCTCCCGCGCGCCACGGCCGCCCCTGACGCCCCTTGCAGGCGGCTCCCGCTGGAGCCCTCCTCCGCCCCAATCCCCCAGCCCCCCGCCGCGCGCGGCCCCGCGCGAGTACCCCCCACCCCGCGGCTCCCCGACCTACGGCCCTTCCAGCGGCTTCGGGTCGCGCCCCCACAGCCCCCCTCGCCGTTCCAACTTCGGGTACGGCCCCGACCGCTCCGGGCCCCCGTACCCCCCGCCTCACTCCTACCCGAGCGACCGCTCCTTCTCCCCACCCCCACACGGGCCCCCTCCCCCGCGGGGGCCGCCCCCTCCCTACTACGACAGCGGCCGCTAGCCTTAGTCCCGCGCCTTTGCTCCAGACTTTCTCTGCGCCTTCTTTCAAATGCGAGTGCGCATTTCACAATGAGACTTCGGGCCCGGGCCCTCCAACTGCGCAAGCAATACTTGAATGCAGGCAACACAATATTTTGCAGATCCCTGCTGCGAAAAAGAACTGGATCGAAATACTCCGAGCTGAACGCTAACCACCCGGTCTTAATCTACTCCGAATGCGTACTTTGCTATTCATGATTGCATCCTACGCTTACTTAACCTAGTGGAATGCGAAAAAGCAGAAACGAGACGTCAGATCCAGGTGGCGTCCGTCTCGGTGAAGTCCTCGTCGGTGGGGCCCCCGCCGAGGGAGGCGGCCCCCGATGCCTGCGAGACCGTCCGCCCCGCCAGCGACCGCGTCCGCCGGATTGATGCCCCGCGCGCCCCGAAGCCGACGCGCGGCCGCTCGGCCGCGGCCGCCTCCGCGCTCGCACCCGTCTGGGCGCTCGACTGCGTGTTCGTCCTCGCGAGCGCCCGCGCGCCCCTCGCCGCCCCCCGCCCCGCCCCCGTCGATGCGTTCCGCCGCAGCGAGCGCGAGCGCGAGCGCGCGGCGGCGGCGGCGGCGGCGGCGGCGGCGGCGGGGCGGGCGGCGGGGCCGAGGGGGTGGCGGGGCGGGAGGGCGGCGGGGCGGCCCGGCCTCGAGGTCGGAGGGCTCGGAGGCGGCGGAGGCCATGGAGACGCGCTTGGCGACGCGCGCCCGCGCGGGGCCGGCCGCCGGGGAGGCGGCCCGGCCCTCGACCGCCGCCACCGCCGCCTCCGCCGCCGCGTCGAGGGCGGAGAGCGGCGCCGCGGGGCCCGGGGCGGGCGAGGCGGGAAGGGCCCGAGGCGGGGCCCGGGGCGGGGCGGTCGTAGGCGAGGGAGAAGCGGGGGCGGGCGACCTCGTCGTGCGCCGCGGCGTCCTGCAGCTCCGCACCGCTCGCGAACGCGATCCACCGCCTGCCCCGCCCCGCGTCGAGGCGCGTCCACCCGGGGCAGGGGCGCGGGGCGGGGAGCACCGTTGGAGGGACTCGGCGGCGGAGCGGAGGGCGCGGCCGGCGGCGCGGGCGGCGTCGCGGAGGCGGGGGGTGAGGGGCCCCACGACGTAGCGCTCGACGGCCATGGCAGCGACGGTCTGGGCGGCGCCGATGCCCCAGAGGAGGAGGCGGAAGAGCTGGTCGTCGCCGAGGGGGACGAGCCCGAAGAGCTCCCCCAGGCCCGGGGCGTCGGCGAGGAGGAGCCAGGAGGAGACCCCGAAGTGCGCCAGCGAGAAGACGACGTAGACGGGGTTCTAAACCAAACATCAGGATAATGTTCCGACAACAGTCTTCGAGTGTCGAATGAATACCTTGTAGAGCGGCTCCCGGAACTGCTCGTCCGGGCGGTAGCTGTACACCGCGAAGGCCGCCGCGAAGAACTGCACGTTGCCCACCAGCCACGCCGCCGACGCCAGCTGCGGGGCGCCGAGGGTGCCCGGCGGGGCGGGGAAGCGCTCGGCGACGAGGTGCTGGACGGCGCCGAAGGCGGCCCCCGCGATGGCCAGCTGGCACACCGCCGTCACCACCAGGTTCACCAGGTACGAGCGCGGCCGGTTCGGCGTCAGGCGCCGCAGCGGCGGCGAGAGCGAGATCGTGATCGCTGCGGCGGCCGAAGTCAGGAGGGGGCCGACCGGACAGGGTGGGAGGGGGGACCGTTTGGGAAGACGATGCCGAGGTTGTGCCAGAGGTACTGCGCGGGGTCAGAGCGGGCGGGCGCAAGCCGGGCGCGCCTCGGGCGCACCTGTGTGGCCGAGAACTGGAGGGGGGCGGTCGGAGATCAGCAGCCAGTCGTTCAATAGTGCGCGGCTCGGGCGCACCTGCTGGCTTATGTAGTTGAGGCGCAGGGCCCACATGAGCTGCATGCAGTTGCAGACCGCCTGCCGTGGGCGCCGCCGCGCGCCCCGTCAGAGCCTCGGAGCGCGCGCCGGGCAGCGGCGCGGGGAGCGCCGGACCATGAACTTGAAGAGCGTGTAGCTGCGTTCGGGGGGGGGGGCGGGGGGGGGGGCGTGAGCTTTTTTTGGGGGGGGGGGGGGGGGCGGGGGGCGAGGGCGGGCGCGGCGGGCGCGACCTGCAGGAGAGGGTGCAGCGGCCCTGCCGGATGACGTCCCCGCACTGCGCGCCGGCGGTCGGGGGCCAGGCGGCGCGGGCAAAGGGGCCGTGCAGGGGCCGCGGCGCACGCCGAGGAGGTTCCGCTTGACGGACGTGAACGAGGCGACTGGGGCGGGGGAGGCGCGTGGGCGGCCCGGCGCGCCCACGGGCCCCGGGGCGCGGGGCGGGCGAGGCGGGGCGGACCGGTGGAGGCCTCGGTGTTGGCGACGGCGACGCCGACGGTGGCCTCGCGGAGGGCGGCGCAGTCGTTGAGGCCGTCCCCGACGACGGCGACGCGGTGCCCGAGCTCGTGCTCGAGGTCGTGCACCAGGCGGCCCTTCTCCTCGGGCGTCACCCGCGCGAAGAGCGCCGCCCGCTCGAGGAGGCGGAGGAAGAGGTGCCGGAGGGCCTCGGCCTCGTCCCACGCCTCCAGCGCCCCCTCGTCGTCCGCCGCGAGCGCCTCCTCCGCGAGGCGCTGCGCCAGCGCCACGCGCCGCCGCATGAAGGCGAGCGCGGAGCCCGAGACGGCGAAGGCCGAGGGGGCGCCCTCCTCCTCGTCGAGGGTGTCGCGGAGGTCGAGCAGGCGCGACGGGTCGCTCGCGTTGTACACCAGCACCTCCACCTCGTCCGCCTCCTCGTCCCGCTTCTCCCCCGCCGCCACCGCCCGCCGCCCCTCGACCGCTGCGCGCGCGCCCCGTCGCAATCGAAACCGCAGCAGAGGCGGGGCGTGGAGGCGGGGCGGGCAGGCGGGGTCGAGGTCGACGACGAAGACGCGGGCGTCGGGGGCGAGGTGCCCGCAGCCGCGCGAGACGGCCACCGCCGTCAGCAGCGAGTCTCCCGTCACCTGCCGCCCCGCCGCCGAGCTCACAGGCCGGCCCCGGGGGCAGGGGGCCGGCGGGGGGAAGGCGCACGACGACGGGGCGGACGGCGGCCTGTCCGAGGCTCGCCATCAGGGCCGACGCCTGCGGCTTGACGGGGTTCCTCAGCAGCACGAACCTGCCGGGGAGGCGGGTGAGCGGGCGAGCGAGGCGGGGCTCCGAGGGGGCGGGGCTCGGGGGCGGACCCGCAGAACTCGAGGTGGGACTCAGCCTCGCGGCGGGGGAAGGCGAGGACCTCCGGGGGCGAGAGGAAGGGGAGGGTCCGCGAGGCGCAGGCGAGCACGAAGAGCCCCGCCGCCTGGTGCGCGTGCAGCACCTTGTCGAAGTTCGCTGGCACTGCCCGCCCCCTCAGCGCCCCGCCCCGCCGGCATGGGGGCCCGGCGGGGGGCCCGGCGCGGGGGCGGACCGGTGTGGGGGAGGCAGAGGGGCCGGATGGCCTCGGGGGCGCCCTTGGCGAAGGAGCGGAGGGAGGCGGTGCGGATGCCCATCGCGAGCACCGACGCGCACCGCAGCCGCGCGTCGAAGTCGAAGCGCCGCAGCAGCACCAGCTCCTCCCCGTCGTCTGCGCCGCCCCGCCTCGCCTCGAGGGGCCTCGGCCGGCCGGGCGCGTGCGGCGCACCGTCGGGCCCCTGGACGCTGGCTGGCGGCTTGGCGATGGCGAGCGCGTGCCGCTGCCGCTCCTTGCTCCGGTCCGGCTGCACCAGCGTCTGCCGGCCGGCGGGGCGGTAAGGCCGGCGGGACTCGGGCGCGGGGCGCGGGGCGCGAACGAAGCCGGAGCCGGAGAAGGTTTCGGAGTCGACGGCGTTGATGCCCTGGGCCTCCTGCCCGGGGAGCAGCCCGTGGCTCGCCGCCAGGCACCGCTGCAGCTCGGGGGCCGACCCCTGCCCGGCCCCGGGGGCTCGAGGCGGGGCGAGGAGACGCCTGCGGGGGGATACGGCACCGGGAGGAACTGGGCCATGACCTCGCGGAAGGCCCCGCGGAGGGCCGGCTGCGCCCCCGCGAACTCCAGCTTCTCCGACGTCAGGCACCCCGTCTGCGCAACGCTCAGCTCCCGTGCGGCGCGGGGGGCGAGAGGCGGGCGCGCCTTGTCAAGGCACATGGTGTCGCACTGGCCGGCGGCGGAGATGCGGTAGGGGTCCCCCACCTGGCACCCCAGCCGCTCCAGCCGCACCCGCCCCACGATCTGGCCCCTCCCCTCGCGCCGGCGCCCCCGCGAGGCGGCGAGGGGGTCCACGCACCACGACCAGGCCCTGGAGGAGGAAGAGGGCCGGCGGGATGGCGATCTGAAGGAGGGGCGTGAGGGGCGGGCGCCGGGGGCGGGGCCGGGGGTTGCGGGGGGCGGGGGCGGGGCGGACGGTGGCGATGTCGGCACAGGAGAGGAAGAGGGCGGAGGCGGAGAGGGGCCCCTCGGCGTTGCGGGTGTAGTTGGAGAGGGCGATGAAGAAGGTGACCACCGCCATGCAGAGCATCAGCGAGTAGTACTGGTACATGTCGGCCAGGATGTTGCGGCCGGGGCGGCGCGGGAAGAGGATGCGGTGGAAGAAGGAGCCCTTCTCTGTCTGGAAACCCGTCCGGAAGACCAGCGCCCGCACCCGCCCCTCCCCGCCCTCCCCCGCCGGGCTGCGAGCGCACGGGGCGCAGCTCAGCTCGCGCGGGGCGGGGCGAGCGGGCGGAGGGGCGGGGGGCGGGCCTGATCTGGAGGAGCTGGGTGCCGGAGAGGAGGACGTGGGAGGCGTGCTCAGCCGGCTCGAAGCGCACGCCGGGCGCCGCCGCCGCCACGGGCGCCAGCGGCTGCTTCGAGATCGGCATCGCCACGCCCCGCAGGTTCGACTCGTCCACCAGGCAGTCGGGGCCCGAGAGCAGGACTGGCGGGGCGGGTTGGGGGGGGATTGGGGGGGGGGGGGGGGGGCGGGTGGGCCGGGGAGCGGGGCGGACCGAGGTCGGCGAGGATGGGCCCCGGGCGGTCGAGGAGGAGGACGTCGCCCGGCACGAGGCGCACCGAGGGGACCCGCACCTCCGCCCGTCCCGCACCGCCACCACGCTCTCCTGCGCCCCGCCCCGCCCCGCCCTCAGCGAGGCACCGGGGCGCGCGGAGGGGCCTCGGCGACCGCGCCTTCTGCACGAGCCGGCGGTCGAGGCGGGCGGCCCTGCGGGGGCGGGGCCGGTGGGTGAGGGGGCGGCGAGGGGGGAAGGGCGGGGCGGGGGGCGCGCGCACTGCGTGCGCTCGACGTAGAGCTCCCACAGGAGCGACGCGAACGTCAGCGCGATCACGAACGACCCGTACCTGCGCGCACAGGGGGCCCTCGGGGGAGGCCCGAGGGCGGGGCGGGCGGGGGGAGGGGGGGGCGGACGGGTAGTACTCCTCGGCGATCCAGACGGAGAAGGTGAAGGCCTGGAAGAGGAACATGGGGCGGAAGAGCTTGCTGACGAAGGAGACGAGAACGCCCGGCACGTGCGCCCGCAGCTCGTTCGGCCTGCGCCCGCCCCCCCGCCGCGCTGCTCGACGGGGCGCGCGGGGGCGGGGTGGGGCGAGGGGCGGCACCCGAAGAGGAGGGCCCGGCGGCGCGCCTGCTCCAAGGAGAGGCCCCGCCCCACCTCCGAGACCAGGATCCCCAGCGGGCGCTCCACCACGTACCTGCCGGGGCGGGGTGAGGGGCGGGGGCGGGGCGCGGGCGGGCGGGGCGGGGGCGCGCCGCATGCGGGCGAAGCGGTCCTCGGCGACCTTGGAGAAGCGCTTGAACTGGTAGCTGAAGTAGGAGACGCGCTCGCGCTCCTTGGCCGCCACCAGGCCCATCTCCTTCGAGGACTGCCACGCGCGCGTGCGGATCGGGTGCTCGCTATAGCGCCCGCTCTGGGAGAGGAGGAGAACACTGCTGCACGGCTCGTCCTCCCGGCACGTCCGCTTCGTCCCGTACGCGAGGATCGCGGGGAACTGCGAGGCCGCCTGCGCGCGCACCGGAGCGAGGGATGAGCTCTGGCGTCGCTGGGGGCGGGCGGGGCGGGCGGACGAGGGGGAGGAGGCCGCCAGAGAGGAGCGAGACGAGGGCGAAGAGGGTGAGGCGCCAGAGGGACCAGCGCATGCGCCGCATCGACACGAAGTCCGCTTCCTCGCCCTCCCCGGCCCCGCCCTCAAGCGGCTCCTCCTCCTGCGCCGGCCGCTCGCCCGGCGCGCCGGCGGTGGGGCGCGAGGGGCGGGGCGTGCGGCCACGGTGCGGGGCGCACCGCGGCGCGGAGGACCGTCGGGAGCGCTTCAGGAGGGACATCGATGCCGAGGTTGAGGAAGGGCCAACGAGAGGCACGCCGCTGGCTGCAATCGCTTCCGGAATCCGTGTCCGACTCCGAGTCCGCCTGCGTGAGCCGAGCTCAACCGCCCCGCGCTCGGAGCGACACGAGCACGGAGCAGGCCCACCGCTCCGGTGAAGAAGGAGGAGAGTGCATCGAGGAAGTCCATGCTGGGCCCCGGTCGACCGCTCCGGGAGCAAGAGGGTCCCAACCGAGCCTCCGTCGCTCACTGAGCTACCCAGCTTAACCTAAGCAGCGGCAGCTGAGACCACTCAATGGTTTCCGCATGTCGGCTGAGCGCGGACACAACGCGCACAGCTGAAGGCGGCGCCGGTTAGCGAGGCTGGAGATACATCTTCACCTCCAGAGCGCTATCCCAGCCGCGCCTCAGCCGTGCCGGCGCCAGCAGGCAACGGACTTTTTTTCAATCCAGTGCACGATACCCGTGTGCAAAGGTCTGAAACTCACCAAACCAGCCCAGCGATGTCAGAAAGCGATGCAGCGGCTGTTTCTGCAGCACCGGAAGCTCCAGCGGAGGAAACTGCGCCTGCCCCCGCCGACGACCCGAAAGAAGAACAGCCGAACCCGGACGCGGCCGAGGCTGCTCCCGCAAATGCACCAGCAGATGCTATCCAGGACGCCCCCGCACCACCGGAGGACCCGAACAGGTTTAGCGGTGAGCTGGCAGATGCAAGCTCAGCACCCGGCGCCCATTAAGCCCCGCCCCGCGAGCTGAGCTTAGCTGAGGTAGCCTTCTTCAAGACGCACATTGACGCGCTCCCCAGCGAACTTGCGAGATGCGACGGCGCCGGCGCCCAAGCCTTCCGAGGACCCTGACGCGCCCCCGCCGCCCGACCCGAAGCCGCTGATAGCGATCGTGTATAACGATGAGGATCGTGGGACGGCGCTCGCCATCGACAAGGCCCTGCGCCAGGACGTCATGTGCGCCCCCCGCCGGGGCGAGCGCTAGCGGGCCGCTGAGGCGGGGGCGCAGGGTGGCGACGCTGCTGCGAGCGGAGCAGGGCGAGATGGCGAGCGAGAACGAGTACAGGGCGCTGCTGAACGGGGCGCTCGCTCGAGTCGCGGCGCTGCTCGTGCTCGCGCGCCCCGGCGCCGAGCTCTCGGCCGAGGCGAAGGAGCTCGTCGCGGCGGCGGAGGCGATCAAGCCGCCGCCGCTCGTGCTGCCCCTCGCCCTCGTCCCCGGCTTCGAGGCGGCGCTCCCCGAGGGCCTCCCCGCCGCCGCCCTCCACCTGCTCCCCGCCCCCGGCTCCCCCGCCTTCGAGGCCGGCGCCGGCGGCCTGCGCGAGCTGCTGCTGCGCGCGGGGCGCCGCCGGCCGGCGAAGACGGCGGACGCTGCGCGCGCGCTCGCCCTCGAGGAGGCCCTCGCCAAGATGCACCAGCAGTGCGGCCTCGCCCCCCGCGCCCCCGGCCCCCCGCGCCCCGCCCCAGGCGAGCCCGGACCCGCCAGGCACGTGGAGACGGAGGGGGCGCGCGCGAAGCTCGAGATGGAGAACCAAGTTCTGCGCCGGAACGCTGACAACAACCGAGAGCGGCAGGAGGCGGCAGAGCGGGACGCGACCAAGTGGAAGCAGGAGGCCCGCACCCTCGCCGAGCAGGTGCCCGCCCCCCTGCCCGCCCCGCCCCGCCCCAAGCGGCCGGCGGGGCGGCTCAGGGCGGGGCTGCGGGGCAGGTGGAGCCGACGAAGGGGGAGCTGGCGCGGCGGACGAAGGAGATGGCGGCCGTGCAGGCGAAGCTCGCCGACTGCGAGAGCCGCCTCAGGAGCTTCGGCGTCGACGTCAAGCAGGCCTCGGGCACCACCGCCCGCGACCCCGCCGCCCCGGGCGCCGCCGGCGACCAGAAGAAGAGCAGCGCCTGCTCCCTCATGTGAGCGAGATGTCCCCCAGCGCCTCTTTAAAAGAATTAAGAAGTACATATGATGACTGCGCCATATGGCCTCCCTTTTCGAATTTCTCCCTTCCCTGCAACCCGCCTGCATGCATGCGCACTCCGCGCGCTAGCGCTGCCGCTTCACGCCCCGTGCGCGAGCCGGGCCCACGCGAACCGGGCCCATCGATTCGGCGTGCGGGGCCAGTGTGCCTTCGAATTCGTCTTGAACGATGGGATCAACGGGATCGAATGCATGCGCAAATTCACAGGTTACAACGTTCGCAGAGTATGCGAAGAAGGTAGCTATGAGACCTAAACCAGGCTGCAACGGGCCAGAGCTCGTGGGCCGTCAACGCGTCATTTCTAAGCATGTGCAGGGCGCGAGTCGCCACGCCGGCGGGCGCTCTGCGGGAGGGGCCGGAGCGGAGGCGAGGCGCCTTTCAGTTACGCGACGATCTCGCCGAAGTCGCGGGGCGCGGGGGCTGCGGGCTCCGCCGGCGGCAGCACCCCGCGCGCCACGAACGGCGCCAGGCGCTCCTCGCCCACCGCCCCGCGCAGCGTCGCCAGCGGCACGCTGGCCGGCAGCGCCAGCCGCCCCAGCTCGGGCACCTGCCCGAGAGACCCGTCAGCTCGGCGCGCGGGCCGGGCGGAGGCGGCGGCAAGCGGAGCCGCACGGAGGCGTTGAAGAGAAGGGCGGCGATCAGGTCCTCCTCCGTCCACTCCTCCCCCGCCCGCGAGAAGGCCGCCGGCACCTCCAGGCCCTGCCAGAGGACATCGGAGCCAATCGCACAGGCCGCGCGGTCGGGACATGGCGAGCGCGCACCTCGACGGCGTCGTGCCAGCACTCGTCCGTCCAAGCCCAGAACTCCCGCATCGTCTCGCACGCCTTCGGTTTACGGCGCGGCGCGGCGCGTCAGTTTCGCCCCCGCATTCTGCGCGTGCCCCCGGGCCGCACGTCATCCGCGAAGCGGCGGAGTGTGACCCAGTCCTCGGGCAGCACCTGCGCGCGCGCGTCGCGCCCCAGCCGCAGCGCAGCGCACTCGCGCGGCGCGGCGAGCGCGAGCGAGGGCGGGGACCTCCATCCACTGCGTGCGACGAGCTCCCCGTAAGCCGTTTCGCCCAGAATGGACGGAATGTGCGCAGGCGCGTGCGTACGGTCTCCTTGACGTCGACTGCGAAGTGTGCGATGCCCTCTAGGAAGCGCAGGGAGCGGGCGGGCGGCGCGGACGCGGGAGCGCGCTCGCGCGCCTCGCCGTCTTCCGCGAGCTCCTTCAGGCCCTCCAGCAGGACGCGCCGCTCAGCGGCTTCGCGGGGCTCTGCGCCAACTGAAGTCAGGCGGGCTACGGCGCGCGAGCGGAATGTGGGCGCGAAAACAATCAGCCCACCCGTGGAAATGCCGAGCACGTCGCTAACGCGCGCCGCGACCTTCGCGACGGTGGCCATGAGGTTCGAATTCAGGTCCGGAGCGTCGACGTCGACGGCGGCGGCGGCATCCTTGGCGGTGGCCGTCTCGTGGACATGCGGGGCGGTGGCGACGGCAGGGATGCTCGTGCGGCCCATTCTGAAGTTGCGGAAGATCTAGACTCTGAGAAGCCGGTTTGAGCTTTCGCTCTGTACCCCACTAGATCCCACAACTCGATCCCCCCCCCCTCCCTTGCACTTTCGCCGCACACGCGCGCGCGCGCGTTTCAAGTTTCCCGTCTTGCGCATGCGGTGCACGTGTGGCCGGCGTCAAAGAAATACCTGCATTCTGGATACAGTACAACCGAGAGCACACCAAGATAAGAAAAACACCTGATCGACTAAAATACGGGATCTGTTGGAGACTTCGGGCTTACGGGGTCAGCCGAAGAAGCGAGCCATCTTGCTCTTCTTCTTGACGGGCTGCGGGGGCGGGGCGGGGCCGGCGAAGTAGGGGCGCTCGGGCTGCACGGGGGGCGGCTGGAGGGGCTGCTGCAGGCCGGGGCCGGGGCGGGGCCCGGCGGGGGCGAAGGCGGGCCCCTCGATGCGGCGGACGCTGGTGGTCTCGCCCTCGGGGCCCATCGTGATGGAGAGCGCCTCGCCCCGCACCGCCGCCCGCTTGCCCGCCAGCGCCGCCAGCGCCTCCCGCCGGTACGTCGCCACCGCGCGCACCGGCGGCACCGACCCCGAGCCGCCCTCGCCGCCCATCCCGTAGAAGCTGCCCGAGGAGGGCGACGCGGCCGGCGCCGGCGTGGGCGGGAGCGGGCGGTCGGTGGCGTGCTCCACGAAGAAGGCGGCGGAGCCGTAGCCGAGGAGGGCGCCCCCGGGGAGCGTCGCGGCGTGCAGCGAGTCGGGGACGGGGCGGCGGAGCGGGTCGAAGAAGCGGTGGCGGAGGAAGCGGCGCGGGGCCGGCTCGAGGGGCATGGGGGCGCCGGCGGCCGGCGGGTCGCCCATGGAGCGGAGGAGGTCGTAGAGGTCGGGCCCGAGGGGCCCGAAGGAGTCCTCGCAGGCGGCGAGCAGGTGGAAGGCGTGGAAGGCGAAGGTGCGCAGGTCGTGCGCCCCGTCCGCCGGCGGCAGCCGCGGCGCCGCCTCGGGGCCCTGCACCGTCTCCCCCGACAGCGCCCCGTCGGCCCCCAGCACCCGCGACGAGGCCGCGCTCATGTTCATGATCTGCCCGGCGCGCGCGCCCTGTCAGCCGCCGCGCGCGGGGGCGGGGGCGGGGAGGGGGGAGGGGGCGGGCCTTGGCGAGGGGCGCGGTGTCGAGGTCGACGAGGAAGCACTCGCGGGGGTCGGAGCCGAGGGCGCCCAGGGCGCGGGTCGAGCCGGCGGGGCCCAGGAGGCCCGGCTCGCCCGGCGACGAGGGGTACGGGTGCCCGGGGCGGTAGAGGGTCCCCGAGCCGCCCGTGGCGCCCAGGAAGGAGCCGCCGGGCGGCTCGCGGTGGCGCTGCGGGCCCGTCGGGCCCCGCACGAAGACGAGGTAGCGGCGGGCGGCGGCGCCGAGGGGCTCGGCCTGGGCCTCCGCCGCCCGCAGCACGGCCGCGAGGTCCGCCGCCTCGTCGGGGCCCCCGTCCGCGAGGCCCGCGGGGCTCGCCAGCCGCCCCGTCTGCGCCGCCACGGGCCCGTACGGCGTCGACCCCGTCGGCGGCGGCCGCCCGTGCAGCGCCGTGTACGCCCCCGGGAAGGCGGCCGAGGCCTTGTTGCCGAGCTTCCAGTGGGCGGGCGAGGCGCCGGCGCGGGCGTGCTGGGCGGCGAGCTCGGCGCGCATGCGGCGGGAGAGGAGGAGGGCGACGTTGGAGGGGCGCAGGTCCCCGTGCACGAACTGGAGGGAGCGCCCGTCGTCCCCGGCGCCGCCCAGCATCCGCTGCGAGGCGAACGCCCCGCCCTCGAAGCGCGCCGAGACCGCCGCGTCCATCGCCAGGAGCACCTGCGCGGGCAGGCGGCGTCAGGCGGGGGCGGCGGGGCGGGGCGGAGGCGGTGGGCGGGCCTGGGCGATGGCGCCGCGGAGGACCTCGTGGCGGCGCTGCGCGCTGTCCCCGAAGCCGGCGAAACGGATGTACGTCTCCAGGTCCAGGTCTGCCCGCCCCGCTCAGGCGGCGCGGGCGACAGGAGGGAGGGGCGGGCGGGCGGGGGCGGACCGTAGGGCTCGGCGACGGTGGCGAGGGCGGCGGGGGCGTCGGGGGCGCCGAGGGCGAAGAAGTCGTAGACGCGGAGGAAGCCCGGGGAGGCGGTGCGGGCCTGGCAGACGGCGGCGTCGAGGGTCGCCGCGATGCGCGCGGGAGCGAGGTGCTCGGCGCGCAGCGGGCCCTCGAAGGCCTGCACGTAGACGCGCGCGGGGGCCCCGCGCCACGTCCCGGCGCGCCCGCCCTTCCCCAGCGCCCTGAAGTACTCCTCCAGCGTGCCGAAGCGCGGCAGCAGGCGCGGGTCCGTCGGGAAGGCCGCCCCCGGGACGCGCCCCGAGTTGTAGAGGGCGCGGCTCGCCGCCTCGGCGGCGGCGGCGGGGCCGGGGCTGGCCCCCGGGCGCTGCTTGCCGCGGCTGCTCGCGCGGTACGAGGTGGAGGCCTGGAGCTCGGCGGGGCCCCGCGCCGGCGAGGCGAGGGCGCCGCTGTAGGCCGGCGTGGCGAGGGTCGGCTGCGCGTAGCCGGGCTGGCCGGCGGGGTAGATGAGGGCCGGGGAGCCGGCGCGGGGGTGGCCGAGGGAGGCCTCGCGGGCGGGGGCGGAGGAGAAGTCGACGGCCTCGGCGGCGGCGCGGTGGAGGGGGCGGAAGGCCTCCGAGGTGCCCTGGCCCTGCAGCTCCCGGTCCACGAGGCCGGCGATCTCCTCGGGGGAGACCTTGGCGGGGTCGTACAGGCAGAAGACCGTCTGCGGCGCCCCCGCCGGCTGGTACAGCGCGAAGCCGCGCGAGATCTCCCCCGGGTGGCCGAGGAAGCGGCGGGCGAAGCCCGGGGAGCGGGGCACGGGGGCGGCGAAGACGTCGAAGGAGCGGCGGAGCGGGGGCACGTGGGTGGTGACGAGGTAGTGGCAGTCGGCCATCTCCTCGGGGGTCAGGTGCAGCTCCCCCGCGCTGATCCCGGCCCCGCCGCACAGCAGCAGCGAGAGCCCCGCCACCAGCGCCGCCAGTGGCCGCAGCACAAGCTGCGCGCGCCGTGAGCGGGGCGCGGGGAGGGGAGGCACGGGGGGCGCACCGCGGTGATGATGCCCGACTCGAGGACGGCCTGGATGACGCGCACGACGAGGGCGAAGGTCGTAAAGGTGACCAGCCCGCCGGCCGCGTCCGCCCCCGCCGTCAGCGGGCCGCCGACGAGGTAGCTCGCGCCGGCGGCGGGGATCGCGAGGCCGGCGGCGGCGGAGATGAGCTCGAGGGGGTTGTCGTAGGGGAGGAGGCACGGCCGCGTGAAGGCGCACTGCACGGCGAGCCAGGCCGCCGGCACGAGGAGCAGCGCCAGCTGGAGCCGCGGCAGGAAGGCCGCGGGGGCGGGGCCCTCGGGGGGGTACATGGCGGGGAAGGCGCCGAGGACGACGGCGATGACGAGGCGGGCGAGGAGGCGGGCGGGGCCGTACTGTCCGGCCCCCTGCCCCACCTGCTTGTAGCAGCGGTAGAGCCCGCCCAGGCACGCGTAGAACGGGTCCGAGCCGGGGCCGTTCCGCGGCGCCGCAGGGGGCGCCCCCGGGGCCGACGGGAGGGGCGCGCGGGGGCGGGGCCCCCAGACGTAGAGCGGGGCGAAGATGTTGAGGATGCGGAGCTCGCCGGGGAGGGCCCAGAGGAGCGGCGCCGAGGCGTCCGAGGCGGCCGCGGCGGCCCCGGGGGCCTGCTCCTCCTCCCAGGCGTCCGAGCGCGGCCCGTCCGAGAGGAGCTTCTCGCGGCCGGCGGCGGCCGCGCGCGCCGCCGGCCGCCCCAGCGACGGCCGCGTCGTGCCGATGGCGAAGAGGGGCGGGCAGCTGACGAACCAGCGCGCGATGTCCCGCTCGTTCGCCGGCCGCCCCGCCGCGCAGTGCAGCAGGGCCGTCGTCGGGGGCGACGGGGCGCCGGCGCCGCCCCAGGCGCCGCCGAGGGCGGAGGAGGCCTCCGCCGCGGCGCGGAAGGCGCGGCCGCCGAGGCGGATGGCGAGGTAGGAGCGGGGGCGGCGCTCGGTGTGGCCCTCGCGCTTGACGCGGGCGTACGTGGAGAGGGCGAGGAAGAGATAGGCGACGGGGAAGAGGGCGAGCGCCGCCCCCGCGAAGACGCGCAGCGCGAGGGCGTCCCCCACGGCGAGGGCCCGCACGGCGGCGAGGGCGACGCCGAAGAAGGCGAACTCGGCGACGCGGAGCTCGAGGGCGGGGAAGTGGAGGCCGGCGGGGAGCTCCACCGGCTCCCCGGCGTGCTCCCCCGAGAGGCCCCGCCAGGCGCGCACGAGGGGCGGGTACAGGGCGCGCCCCGCGACGCGCGCGACGAAGGCGAGGAGGAGGGCGAGGAGGGCCCAGAAGCAGGTCCCCACGAAGTAGATGCGGGCGTAGCCCTCGACAGTGAGGTCCGAGGCGAGGCTCGCCTCGTCGACGCCCTGCAGCCGCCGCGCGTGCACCGCCCGCGAGAGCGGGTCCCCCGCCCGGATGCCGGCCCAGGGCGCCGGGAAGTGGAGGTTGGCCCAGGCGAACGAGTGGGCGAAGTCGAACCACTCGCTGTGGGCGGCCGGGGGGGCGGCGAGGTGCGCGGAGCCGTGGACGAGGGCGGCGTGCATGGAGACGCCGGCGACGGCGGTGGAGAGGACGGGGCCCGGGGAGACGGCGTCCCCCACGAAGGCCACGCCCAGCCCCACCGCCGTGAAGAGCGAGACCCACGGGAACGCTGCGCCCCGCCCCGCCCCGCCCCGTCAGCCCCCGCCCCTCCCCCGCAGAGGGCGGGCGGGGCGGGGGCGCGCACAGCCGCGAACGTAGAGGGTGACGGTGCGGGAGTCGGAGTTGCCGTCGGCGTCGCGCACGGTGACGCGGAAGCGGTAGAGGCCCGGGCGCGGCGCCTCGAGGCGCGCCTCGCCCGTGTGGGCGTCCACGAGGCGGGCGCCCTGGGGCCCGGCGAGCTGCTCCCAGAAGTAGGAGAAGGGCCCACGGGCGCCGAGGGCGTCCACGCGGGCGCCCCGCGTGCTCAGCCCGACGTCCCCCTTGGCCGCGCTCGCCGCCAGCTCCGCCGCCATCCCCTCCAGCGTCGGCGCCTTGAGCGCGCCGGCGACGTTGACGCGCAGCGTCTCCTGGTCGTACGAGCCGTCCGGGGCGAAGGCGGCGACGAGGAAGGAGTAGAGGCCCGGGGCGGCCGCCTCGGGGGCGCCGAGCTCGAGGAAGGCGGCCGGCTTGCCCGGGCGGACGCGGAGGCTGGCGGGGTCGAGGCGGGCGGGGCCGTCGGCCTGGACGACGATGAAGTCGGAGGCGTCCCGGGGGAGGCGCGCGGCCGGGGCCTGCAGGCGCCCGTCCGCCACGCGGGCCTCCACGGGGGGGCCGCTGTCCGCCTGCACCACGACGGCGACCGTGTCCTTGGCCGCCCGGCCCCGCTCGTCCACCGCCGACATCTCAAACACGTACGTCCCCGGCACCAGGTCCGCCAGGTTCAGGTCGAGGCTCTGCGAGTTCGCCGCCCGCTCCTCCGGCCCGCTCACGAAGCGCCACCGGACGTACCCCGGCGTCCCGAAGCCGCTCGGCACGGGGTACGTGATGTTCACGCTCCGCATGGGCAACGTCACGATGTACGCGAGCTTGCGGGGCGGGAAGAGGGCCTCTGCCGGCGGGGCGGTCACGCCCGGGCGCGGAGGTCGCAAGGAGGGGAGCGGGGCGGACCCTGGAGGACGGAGAGGGTGACGGGGGTGGCGGCGGCGGCGCCGCGGTCGTCGACGCAGGAGACGAGGAGGGCGTACTCGCCCTCGACGAGGCCCGAGACCTTGGCCGAGGAGCCGTCCCCCTGCGCCTCGATCGTCGCCGTGCTCGGGCCCGACACCTGCCGCCCGCCCGCCTCAGCCCCCGCGCTGCCGCCGCCGCCGCTGGGTCCGAGGGCCGGCGCGCCTGGCGCCAGGAGTAGTTGACGACGCTGCCGTCCTCGTCGTAGCACTTGGCCTGGATCGTCGTCTCGCGCGCCGGCAGGTTCACGGCGGCGCGGATGCGGTCCTGCGCCCGCAGCGGCGCCTGGTTCTCGCGCAGCACCTGCACCGTCACCACCTCCGTCGCCCGCCGCCCCGTCTCGTCCGAGGCCGAGACCTGGAAGAGGTAGTCGCCGGGGGCCATCGGGCCCGCCAGCGTCGCCCGCGCCACGCCGCCCTCCACCGCCGCGGCCATCGGCAGCTGCTCGGGGCCCGAGAGCTGCTCCCACACGAAGCCCTGCGCGCCCCGCCTTCGGCGAGGGGCGGGGTGACTGCGGCGGCGGGGGCGGGGGCGGGTGGCGGACGGCGAGGCGGCCGTTGGGGTCGGAGGCGCGGGCCGCGAGGGTGACGGTGCCGTTGGCCGCCGGGTCCACCACGATGCGCGGCGCCACGAGCAGCTGCACCGTCGGCGCTGCGTCCTCTGCCGCCCCCGCTCGCCCCGGCCCCGGCGCGCGCGGGCCGGGGCCGGCGCACGGGGGAGGACGGCGAGGGTGGTGCGGGCGGTCGAGGTGAGCCCGTCGTTGTCCGTCACGGTGAGGCTGAAGACGTAGCTCCCGGGGAGGGAGAGCCCGCGCACGTCCGCCGAGTCGCCGCGGCCCTCCACGGTGGGCGTCGCGGGGCCCGAGAGGAAGGCCCACTGGCGCGAGGCGACCGTCCCGTCTGGGTCCCGCACGCTGGCGGCCAGCGTGAAGCTGTCCGCCGGCATCTTCACCCGGAACGTCCCCGCCAGGTCGATCACCGGCGCTTCCCCGGCTGCGGCGCCGTGTCAGGGGCGGCAGGCCGGGGGCGCGGCGCTGGGAGGCGGCGGCGCACGGCCGAAGACGACGAGGTTGCAGGTGGAGGAAACCTCGCGGCCGGTGCTGGCGTCGCGGGCGCGCAGCTCGAAGACGTAGACGCCCTGCTTGAGGTCCTTCACGTTGGTCACCGCGCTCTGCGGCGACTCCACCGTCGCCTGCACTGGGCCCGCCAGCTGCCGCCACGCCACGCCGCCCGTCGAGCCGATCGACGAGCCGTACAGCGTGGCGCTCGCGAGGCCGCCGGCGGCCGGCATGCGGACGCTGCCGCCGGGGCCGGCCGAGACCTGCAGCTCGCCCTCCTGCGCCGGGAGGACCGTCACGGAGAGGCGCTTCGACGCCGCCTCGCCCTCCTCGTCCAGAGCCTCGAAGGCCTGCGCCGCGTCGCGTCGGTGGCGCTGGCCACAGGCGGTGCTAGATCGGTCCGGCGCACGAAAACATAGGAGCCGGCGATGAGGCCCGAGGCCGTGGCGCGCCCGTTGACCGTGGAGGAGAGCGTCGCCGGCCGCGGGCTGGTCGCCTCTCGCCACGAGGCTGACCGGAGGCGGTTCTCGGGGTCGAAGGCCGTGCCCACGAGCTCCACGCTGCTCTGCGGCAGCCGAATCACGAGATCCTGGCCCACCGAGACCGTCGCTGCAAAGAGGAGGAGGCTAATTAGGCGACGGCGGCGGCCGGTAACGCAAAGAGCGCACGGGGCTGGTTCATTGGGGCCCCGTTCGCTGCAAAGCGGCGACCGTGAGTAGCGGCGTAAGCGGGCGGGTCTGGAGACAGCGTACGATCAACAGCGGTTAGCGTTGCGACCGCTGTCGACCGCGCCCCCGAGTTGTCGATCGCAACGAACTCGAACTAGGGCGCGGTCCCGTCAGACCGGCCACAATCTCAAGAGCAGCGTCGAGTGGCGGGGTAAACTGTACCTGATATCGACCAGCGGCCCTAACGCCTGTGACCGTCGCCTCATTCCGGGCGAAGGAAAGGTACGTCGACGCGGGCCCTCCGACTTGATTCCACCTGTCTAGCGCTTGAGCGGCGTGTTCGCAGTTTCACCAAAGAAGCGGGAAAAAGAAAGCGAAGCGCTAAACGGGCGTGCCTGTATGTGCTGATGAAGCCATCCGCGTCCACGGCTTCGCACACGAGTTTCGCCGAGGACTCCGGAAGCTGGATAGTCGCATCTGTGCATCTTGTGCTGGGAGGCAGATTCTCTGCGCTCGCCGTGCGTGAGCATCGACCGCAGGCTGTGCCCGTTGGTTCGCACCAATCTGGGCAGCTGCGAGCGCAGAGACGGCCAGCAGAGCCGCCACCAGGAGGGCCAGCCGGTTTCCCATCATCATTTCGAGCGACTCGACGAGTTGCGAGCCTGAGGCCGCCGGCTAGGAGCCCAGCCGAACTGAGCAGGGGCGTTGCCGGAGCTACCGCCGGGTGCGTCCGCTTTACCACATTTCGTAGACCGAAACTTGATTCGGTCTTCCGCAGGCGCCCGACCCGCTGGTGAATGCGCTTTCTTGTACCCGGACGTAGTGCCAAATGCAGTACCCCCGCGGCGGAGGCAGCTTGCGAGCACGCCCCTCGGCGTATGCCGACGGTATGCGTACGCGTGCGGTTATCGGTCATCGGATCATGATTCGGATGTCGATCATGGGATGCGAATGCTCCCTTATAAAATTAGGCATGAATTTAATGCCTCTGTCCGAGGTCGTGCGGTCCGAGGTACCGGGGAGGGGTACCTAGGACACACCATGAAACTGGAGCTGTAGAACCGGACTTCAACCGGTGAGTAGGACAACTAACTTAACTAGTAACTTGAACTTAAGCGCAGCGAGTCGACGTCAACGTCCACAACAGCGGCGACATGGCAGAAGCATGCGCCCGGGCAGTGAGCTGTTTAGGTCCGGACCGGACGGTCGGTTTCCCTTCACCGGGCAACCGACGCCGATCGATCAACTTGCAAGTTGCATGCGCAATCGCAACGTTGACCGCCGCGCGCCCGGCCACACGGCATCAGCGCGTTGGACAGGACAGTCCATTGTACTACTTATACGACGTGCTCTCGATATATGGCCATCCTACACAGGATGCCCAAGAGACACAGCACGTTCAAGTTTACTTGAGCGTACGTTAGGCCCAGTGCCGACTCTCCTAGGCCTAGCCGTACTATACAGTACCAGTAGTAGGCGACCATCATGCCATGATGACGCGCGGTGGCGCGTGTTGAGAGAGCTGCTTGGCGCATTGCTTCTGTCGCCGACGCTCACAGAAGCTTTGCAGTTGCAGCTGCAGCTGCATTATGAGCGCTCTGCCCATGAAGATGGAGCAGCACACGACGGCTTGCTTGTGTACATGCGCAAACGCCTGAGGTTCGCACACGGCCGCTGCCGCCAGCGCCTCCACCCGCCCTGCCGCAGTGCGCGGGTGCGGTGCTCACTTATATTTTCCTCGCAGCTTGGCATCTAGATATCCTATCCTATCGGCGGCGTGCAGCTGCGATGTGCCGTGGGCCGCATTTCCAGCAGGCCGCCGCGGTCGTCGCCGCCGCGCGGCCGGGCGAGTCGAGCGCCGGCGAATTCGTTGACCCCGCGAAGACGGTGGGCAGGGGCCAGCGCCTCGCGCTCGCTTTCCGGGAGGTTTCGGGACGGGAGCGCGCCCTGCACGTCAACATCCGCGCGAGCGGGGCCATCTCTGTGGAAAGCGACGCGTTCCTCAGCGTGCGCCGCGCTCTCGAATCTCAATCACATCTAGACCTGACACGCCCGGCGCCGCGCCGCTCTGCCCTCAGTGCCTGGAGGTCATCGCCCGGGACGTGCGCCGCCTTTATTTTCCAGCCGCCCGCCGGCGCCCGTCCTGCCGCGGGGCCGCTGACGTGTATTCCAACTGCGTCCGCAGCTGGGGATTTCTTTCGGGGAGATCCTAGCGTCCGACTTCAACTCGTTGGAGGGCCTCCACCGCCTCCTCCTCGGGTGCCGCCCCCCCCTCGAGCCGGGCCATTTTTCAGGGTCTGCACCGGCTCACCCCTCTCGCAGAGAGCAATACGTCCCGCGCAGCAAGACGCGGCGCGTCCCTTTGAACGGTGCGCCACCGCTGCGGGGTCCGTGGGACCCCGACTATCTGCGGCCGAAGAACGCGGCGGCCGACGCGGGCCGGGGCTGGGCGGCTTGCGCAGAGCGACGGTACCTTTCCACACCGGCGCGGGCGATGGCGATGCGCGAGCGCCTCTCGGTGTCGATCAGCAGGGGGTACATCACCCTGCCGCCGACCTCGGGCGAGCTGCGGGAGTCGGCGGCGCTGCTCGAGGAGGGGGTGCACGTGCCGAGCCCCTCGCAGCGCGTGCGCACCCCGCGCCCGTGGCCAGACCCCGACGAGCTCCTCCGCGCTCGCCACCCGCGCCTCGGGCCCCACGGCGGCCAGCAGCCGTCGGCGGGAGGCGAGTCCCCCGCAGCCAAGCGCCCGCGCTCGTCCACGCGCACGCCGCCCACCCCGCGGCCGCGCTCCCGCGGCGCCCCCGCCTGGGCGGGGCCCTCCTCCGGCGACGCCCACGTCCCCTGCAGCCGCGCCCCCTCCCGGCCCCACCCTCGAAGCCACCGTCCCCTCCGCCCCCCTCCCATGTGCGTGGCCACGCCCCGCCCCCGCCGAACCCTCGGCCGCGCCATGCTGCGCCTTGGAGGCCCCCGCTCCCATGCACCTCGGCCCTTGACACGCCGCTGAGTCTCTCGATTCCGAGTGACCCAGTGGCCTCCTGTCGCATCTCTCAAATTTCAATTACTGGATACATTTTCTACCAAAGTTTGTACAGCTGGACTCTGAAATTACTTTCCCTTTCAACCACCTGGTATAGCTAAGCGTACGTACTAAACATAGCCTCTAGTTGGTTTTCGTTTCCCGTAACTCGCATAATGTTTTCTGTTCGTTTCTCGAGCTCTTGGCCTGCTTGTAGGCAGCCGGAATTTTGTACTGCTCTTGGCAATTCATATGTTGCTAGCGAAAGCGACATGCAAGCCGCCTCCTGTCGTGTCACAGTGTACTTTATTGTCGCCGTGGACACTGCTCAGTGCTTTGCAGTGATCATGAGTTTTCACGGAGAATAAAATTAGACAGATCTAGATTCGTACATCGTGGCATCGAATCTGAGACGCATTCCATGATTTTTAGCCTAGCAGCTGCGATTCATTCCGATCATAGGCTATTTAGCCTATAGCTGGTAGATCTAGACAACCCGGCAACCACAGGCCTCGAGGTAGTTCGCCAGCCTGGCAGATCATCGGATTGGCACACTAAACTTGAAACTGCAACAAAACATGAATTTAGAACGGCTTGCTAAGCTGATGCGAGCATGGCCCAGTCACTGCTGAGTGGTCATACGCGTACGCCTTTTAGCTTGAATCGTGAAATCGCTGATCATGCCATGATGAGTCGGATGACTCGGGCCCCGATCTGATCTGATGCATATGATCTTTAACTTAGTAACTAGTAAGTCTCGAGCGGGCAGCGGGCATCTAGATATAGTCTCGCCGATTCGAGCTCCGAGACTCTATATCATCGGATCATCTCTTAACTGAGAGATCTCATAACACTCTTAACTGATCATGATTCGAAATTTAAAGTCACCGTCACATACTCGGTAGCACTGATGACTTCGACGTCCGACGGTCGGACAGTAGTCTCGAGCTCAAGGTACCACGGTACGGTACCGGTGGCCACGGGCCGCTCATGGTCATGATCATATGCATCGGATCAGTTACTTAAGTTACTAAGTTACTGCCCACTGGCATGCCATGATGGGCCACTGGGCCGGGCCAGGCGGATTCAATGAGTCGGGCCACTCATGATCATGATCAGTGACTGGGCCAGGCGGCTTGCCAACAAGTTGCCAGTTGCAGGCCTAGGGTCTGCCAGCACCGCTAGCGCTTCAAATTAAAAGGGCCGCTCATGATCAGCGGCTTAGGACATCGCGATCGATTCAAGATTTTTATTTTCATGTTGGTTTCAATAAATGCCACCGCGGAGGCAGCAGCTGCCACCGCCAGCCTGGCAGGCTGCAGCCTCAGGGCCTGCAGCCCTAGGCCTGGCAGCTTCTCACGTGCACGCGCCGGCGGCCCCGAATATTTATAAGCTGGCCAACGAAGCAGACGCGGGCGGCCGCGGCGGGGAAGAGGTCGTGGAGGAAGCGGTGCGCGGCGTGCTTCTCTGCAGCAGCAGCAGCCGCCCGCTCCTCGAGCTCCTCGCGCTCGCTCTCGCCGCACTCGGCCTGCAGCTGCCGGCTCCGCAGGCCGAGGCGCTCAAGGCGACCTTGCGGTACGCCCCGCGCCCGGCCACGCCGCCCGAGCCGACGCGTGACGCGCCGTAGCTGCGACCGCACGCGGCGAGCGCCGGCGCCGCCGCCTCCTCTGCCGAGAGCGGGCGGCCGCGGTCGCAGACGGAGGTGACCGTGCCGTCAACGACGCTGCTTAGCTCCTCGCCGACGGCACGGCGACGCTCCTCGGCACTTGCCCGCAGGTCGTGTGTGGTGTCGTGTGCGCTCACGGCGGCCGCGACGGTCACCGGCTGCGCAGCTTCTGCGCGCGGGGAGCATGAGGAGGGCCGGCGGCACCGGGCTCGAGATGGGACGAGCGAGGTGGACGAGCGATGTAGAGCCGCGAGGGCGGCGGGAGGAGGCGGGGGCCAGGGGCGGCGCGAGCCTCTGCGCGACGGGCAGCTGCTGGGCGCCGCCAGTGCACCGGCTGTTGATCCGCGAGAACTCGAGCCAGCAGGCGCGACAGCGAGCCCAGCGCCGCGCGCCAGGCCATCCTCCCCGCACACGGGCCCCACCTGCCACGAGGCCCATCGGAAGCACGGCCGCGGCCCCGGGTGCCGGTGACGCGCAACCTGATGCCAGCGAGGATTTCGAGGCAGGCCATGCGGGTGAGCGCGCGCAGGCCGGCCCCGTTGAAGGTGCTCGTACGGCCCAGGTCCTCGACCCGCGCGCGGGCAGTCGCTTTGACGCTGGCGGTCGCCCGCTCGCCGACGCCGCCCCGCGGAGGAAGGCGCCCAGGCCCAGACCCAGCTCGTGCAGGCCGCGCGCGCGCAGCCGCTCCTCCTCCTCCTCGCCCCCGCGTAGTCACGCGTAGCCGTGCCGCGGAGGGTCGACTGGCTGCCAGCTCGCCGCCGGCGCCGCGGCCCGCTCCGGAAGCGGCCCGGGACGCCGGCGCCCTGGCAATGATGACTACGACCGGCTCAGCGGATTCTATGACGTCTGCGAAGGCTCCCTTTCATCGCTACGAGCTGTCGTCGCTACGTCACTCGCTCCTCTGTGCTCGATTGCGCTGTACCCAGGGTGAGCCACGTACCCCGCGAAAACACGGCAACATACCCCTCTTCGGCGAACGGTTCCTTTCCAACTTGCAATTCGCGAAGCCCTCACGCCCTGGGAGAGCGGAGGTCGCGGTCGCACCACCCTCGCCTCCGCGGGTTTCGGGTTTTCGAATGCGGAAATCCCACGCGGACCACGGCGCACGATGATGGAGGCCGATGCACTGTTCAGCGTCGGATTCACGTTTGGTGAACAGCAGAGAGAGCTCCAAGTTCCCCAGCGGACGACCTTAAGCGAGCTTCTGGAACTCCTCGCCATCAACTTCGAATTCGATAACGTGCGTGCACAAGGCTCTTGATCAAAACTTTCTCGCATCTCAAGTCTTGCAGACCCAGGCCGAGCGCCTGCGGCTCGCGCACGATCCTCGCGGGCTGCAGCTTGCGGACAACGATGCCGGCGCCTTCACGCTCTCGAACATCAAGCATCTCTACTTAGTCGACCTCGGTGCGCTGTCTCGGTTCTGGAAAGCAAAGCGCTAGCAAAGCAAATTGATCTTGACCTGGGCCTCCGCGTCCGCGTCCGCGCCGCAGATGCAACGGCCGCTGGGCCTACGGCCTTCGTGGCGGCGTGCGTGCCCGACTACGACGCCATCCTATCGGGCGGGAGCTGTCACGACTTCCTCAGCGCTGTGTCCGAGCTCGTGGACAACAGTTTTGAGGTGCGGGCTGCGCGCGAATCGCCCCCGCTTCTTCCGCGCGCTTGCGCAGCCGGGCGCCGCCTGACGCGTATTGAACCGCGCGCAGGCGATCGGGGCGGGGGATGGGACGGTCTGGATCGACCTGGTGGAGATGGACGTGGCGCAACTGGACTGCAAGCCGGCGCCCGACGCTGCGCGGCAGCTGGAGCGCGTGCTCGTGGTGCGGGACGACGGCCCGGGCATGGACGACGCCGGCCTCAACGGGTTCCTCAAGCTCGCGAGCCACCGCCCCGGGGAGCGCCACTGCGGCTTCGGGCAGTTCGGCGTGGGCGCCAAGAAGGCGGCGTTCCACCTCGGGGAGGCCGTCTTCGTGCGCACGCGGGCGGGCGGCGGGGACGTGTACACGGGGAAGGTCTCGCGGCCGGCCCTCGAGAAGGAGCGCGCCCGCACCGGCGCCTGCTCCTGGCTCTTCCCCCGCGGCGCCCAGAAGGCCCGCCCCGACGACCCTCCGCACTTCACCGAAATCTAGTGCCCCGCCCCGCCCCGCCCCGGGGGCTGCCGCGACGCTGACGCGGCGCAGCGTGTACGGGCTGCGGGAGGCGTACCGGGGGGTGGACCTGCGGGCGATGGTGCCGGCGCTGAGCCGCAAGTACCACTACGTGCTCCACGGGCCCGAGGGGCGCCCCGCGCCGGCCCCCGCCGTCGACGTCGACCTCGAGCTCAACGAGCTCCAGGGGGACGGCTCCCCGGGCCCCGCGCACCCCGCGCTTGCCCCCGTGGAGGCCCCCGCCGGCCCCCTCGCCGCCCCCGCCCCGCCCCCCGCCGCCCCCGCCTCCCTCCCGGCGCCGGGGAAGGAGAACGCTGCCCCGGCGTCCCTGAAGCGCGGGCGGGCGCACTCTGCCTCGCCCCTCGCCAAGCGCCGCCGCTCCGAGCGGCTCTCGATGCGCGCGACCGACGCTTCTCCCGCCCCGCCGGGCCCCGTCGGCCCCGAGGCGGTCGCAGCGGGGCGCGACGCCCTCATCCCCGCTCGTGCGCGCCGGCCCGCCTCGCGCCCCGCGCCGGCTGATCGCGGTGCACGTGGCAGGCGGGCGGAGCTGGTGGTGGCGGGAAAGTCGGTGCGGGCCTACGCGGACGACGACGAGGCGCGCCTGCTGCGTGACGGGCGGGAACTCAAGACCCTCGCGGAGGGGCCCTCCCAGCCCCACTGCCGCGTCCGCCCGCCCGCCCGCCCGCCCGCCCGCCCGCGCGCGCGCGGCGCTCGTCGGGCGGGCTGACTGGGGCGGGGCGGGCAGATCGTGCTGCGGTACTACCCCCACACGGAGGGCGGCGAGACGATGCCGGCGCCGCGGCCCTACGGGACCTTCGAGGCGCCCCCCGACGGGGACCTTCGCTCGCGCTACCCCGGGCTGCAGGCGCGCGGGCGGGGCAGGGCGCCCTCCCTACCTCGCTCGCGCGGGTCGCTGAGGGCGGGGCAGGTGTTCTGGATGGGGCGCCTGCTGAGCGACGCGGGGAAGGACGTCTGGCGCCTGTCCGAGCTCCTCAAGGGCGTCCCCGCGGAGACCCGCCCCGTCAGCCCCGCCCCGCCCGCCCGCCCCGCCCCGCCCGCCCCGCCCCGCCCCGCCCCGCCCCGCCCGCCTGACCGCCCGACGCCGCCCGGCCGGCAGTTCCTGGACCGCATCAAGGGGGTGCGCCGGCCCCGTTCCTCGAGCTCGAGGGGCCGGGAGAGCGGGCGGCTGATCGGGAGGGGCCGGGGCCGGCGGCAGGCGGTGTTCCTGGGGAAGGCCTTCGGGGCGGGCGGCGAGGGCCGCCAGGTCGGCGTGGACGACGCGAAGCGGCAGCTCACGAGCGCCGCCGCCGAGCAGCTGCGCAAGATCCTCGGCCTCCGCGACAACGCCCGCGCCATCGCCGAATTTGCCCAACGATGTGCGCGCGCCCTCAGCGCCGCCCCAGCCCCCGCGCCGCCCCGCCCCGCGCAGCTGAGACGGCGAGCGCGCAGCGCACGGGAAGCTCGACGAGGAGACGACCTTCGGGGAGGCGCTGGGGGAGTACAAGGGCGGCGAGGGCACCTGCTTCCGCTCCGTGCGCATCGCGGGGCCCCGCGGGCGCGTCGAGATCGCGCTGCACGCCTGCGTCCGCGCCACCCTCGGGACCGTGCGCCGCCGGCCGCATCCGCCGGCTCCGTCGGGGCGCTGCTCACGGAGCGGGCAGCACAAGAGAAACGCGGTCTGCACCGTGGAGGCGATCTACCAGAGAAAGAAGGACGCCAAGGCGCGCCGCAGCCGCCCCGCACCGCCCCTGCAGACCGCTGCCGCCCCTGACGCGGCGCCGGGGCCCTCCGCAGGCCTTCGTGCGGCTGTACGTGGTGGAGAGCAAAACGAAGCTGCGGCGGCCGAAGACCCCCGCGGAGCTGGCTGCGCGAGAGGCGGAGGCGGAGGCGGCCCCGGCGAGCCGCGTCACCGGCGCCCTCACGGAGGCGGAGGCGGAGAAGGAGGCGCGCGCCCCGCCCCCGCCCTCCTCCTCCGGCACCCGCAGGCGCCGCGGAGCTGACGTCGACCGGCAGCTCGCGAGGGCGGGCGCGCTCTCGCTGAAGGCCGTGCAGAACAGCGCCGGCACGAACGCGAGCGAGCTGCAGGGGGAGACCGTCCCCGTGCGCCTCGCCAGCATCGCCGTCGTCCACCAGAAGAACGGCAAAGACTACCAGAGCGGGCCGCTGATCAGGGGCAAGGCCGTCACCATGCGCCTCCGCTTCCCGTCGGCCGAGGGCGAGGGCGGCCGCAAGGAGGCGACGGCGGTGTGCGAGCGCCCGGGGCGCCACGGCCGCTACGAGTTCCAGCTGGAGCGCCTGCTCGGGACCGCGCTCCTCACACGCGCCGGCCCCTACACGTTCGCATTCACCGTGCGGCCCCAGCCGGCCCCGGCCCCCGGCCCCCGGCCCCGCGCGCGTCTCCTGTTGACGGCGGGGGGCCGGGGCGCGCAGTCGGAGGCGTTTGAGGAGGGCACGCCGGAGCAGGTCTTGCGGATGACGCTGCGGCCGAGGGCGATGGCGCGCCTCGCGTGCCGCCCGCCGCCGCGCCCCGCGCGCATGGGCTGCCCCCTGCCCCCGCTCCTGGTCGTCTGCGAGGACGGTGCGCGGCGCCTCCGCGCGCGCGCAGTCGGCGGGGGCCGAGGGGCGGGGCAGAGCACGGGAACGAGGTGGCGGAGGTGCCGCCGGCGCTGCGGGAGGCGCGCTGGCGCGCCGAGGTCCTGGGCCCGGCGGGGAGGCCCTCGGCGAGCCCGCGGCGCCCCTCCTCCGCCTCGGCGCCGTCGAGTTCGAGGAGCTCGCCGGGGAGGGCGGCCGCCGGCGCGCCGCCGCCCGCCTGCGGGGCCTGCAGGCCGCCGGGCGCCGCCTGGGCGAGGGCGAAGAGCCCCGTCAGGTCTGCACCCTCGCCGTCTCCCTCGGGACCTACACCGCCCGCGTGCCCATCGCCGTCCTCCCCGGTGCGGCCCCGCGACCTCGTGCCACCCCGGCCCGCCGGCGCTGAGGGCGGGGGGCGGCAGGCCGCGTGCGCACCCTCGCGCTGCGCAACGTGGCGGAGGAGCCGCTGCGCGCCAAGGCGGACCTTCCCCTGCCCCCCGTCTTCGTCCGCGCCCTCGACCTCGTGCGAGCCTCGGCCCCCCGCCCCCCCGCCTGCTGCCGACGCCGGGCAGTGGGGCAACGCGGTGGCGGGCCCCGAGGGGGCGCTGGTGCGGGTGCGGGCGGCGGGGGAGTGCGTTGGGGCGCCCGTGGAGGCCCCCGTGGACTCCGAGGGGGACGCCCGCTTCGACGGGCCCACCGCCATCCGCGTGCGCGCCTCGCCCGCCCCCTCGCCCCCGCCTCTCGCCTGCGCCGAGGCGGCGGGCCAGGTCGTTGCGCCGGAGGGGGCCGCCGCCCTGCACGGCGCCACCGTCCTCTTCAGCGCCGTCGAGGAGGGCGAGGCGGAGGGCGGGGCGGGGGTGAGGCGGAGGCGCCGGCGCGGGCGGAGCTCCGGCTGCTCGTCGAGCTGCCGCAGCGGGCGGCGAGCCTGCGGCTGCGGGCGGGGGCGGGGCGGTGGAGTGCGGGGGGAGGTCGAGGGCGGGCCGTGCGTGGCGTGCGAGGCCGGGGCGGTGCTGCGCGAGTGCGCGGTGGAGGTGCTGGACGCCGCCGGGCGCCTCCACGCCGGCTACGAGGCGCTCCTCACCGCCTCCTGCGCCGCCCTCCCCGCCGGGCGCGAGGTCTGGCGCCGCGACGTCGGCGTCCTCGCCGGCGAGGGCCTCTTCGACGTGCCCCTCGAGCCCCGCGCCGGCCTCTACGCCCTCACCGTCGCCGCCCTCCGGGCGCCCGGCGCCGGCGGGGCGGGGCGCTCGCGGCGCGGCTGCTCCTCCGCGTGCGCCCCGGGGAGGCGCGGCGGTTCGCGGAGGTGCGGGTGGTGTGCGGGGCGGGGGGCGGGGCGGTGGCGTGCGGGCGGCCTTCGAGGTGGAGTTCCGCGTGCTCGACGCGCACGGCAACGCCCACGGCGTCGAGCTCCTCGGGGACTCCGAGCGCCCCACCCCGCTCCTCTCCCTCCTCCCGGCCCCGCGCCCCCGGACCCCGCGCCCCCGCGCCCCCGCCGACCTCCTCCCGGCTGCGAGCTCCGCCACTGGTTCGACTCGGCGACGGGCCGCTTCCGCATCTCGGGGGCGGCGGCGGCGGGGGCCTGGGGCCCTTCCGGGTGCGCGTGAGCGACCCCGGGGCCGTCGTGGCCCCCGCCGAGGCCGCGTGCGAGCTACGGCCCGGCCCCCCGCCCGCCTCCGCTTCCTCCCCGGCCCGAGCGCCCGCCGGCCCCCGGCGAGGCCCCCGCGGGGGCCGAGCTCGAGCTGGTGCCGGCGATGGTGACCGTCGTCAACCGCAGCATCCTGCCCCCGCTCCGCTTCGCCGTCGAAGACGGTGCCCGCGGCCCGCCTCCCGTCCCCCGCCGGCGTCCCGCCTCTCGACCTCACCGCCCGCAGCCTTCGGGCATCGCTGCGAGGCGTACGCCGGCGAGATCGGCCTCGAGCTGCCCCCTGGGTTCGCCCTCCACTCCGCCGCCTCCGCGCCGCGCCGGCCGCGCAAGTTGCGCGCCGCGGCGGCCTGGCCGGAGGCGGCAGGCGGGGCCTCCCAGGGGGACCAGCTCGCCGCCGCCCCTGCGACGACGCGCCGGCCGGCGGCCCGCGGGTCGGTCACCTTCGAAGGGCCCGCGTGGCGGCCCCCCGGGGCCTACCTCCTCCGGGCGCGCGACCCCGCCGGGGCCCTCGAGGTTCGCCCGCCGCCGCCGCTCGCGCGCCTGTGCGTGCGCGGGGAGCGCCTCGAGGCGGGGGCGCGCGCGCAGGGCGGGGAGGTGTCGCTGGCGGTGCTCCCCTCGGACCACCCGCGGGAGGCGCGCCTGCGCAGCGAGCCGCCGCTCGAGGGGCGCCCCGCCGAGCTCCCCGCCGCCTCCACGCTCTCCTGCCTGCGGGCCGCCTTCGAGGCGGAGGACGGGTCGGCCCTCGAGCCCGAGACCCTCGAGCTCGCCCTCCTCGGCCCCGGGCCGGCCCCCGCCCCCGCCGCCCTTCGCCTCGCCTTCGAGTGGGACGGCGCCGGCCGCGAGGCGCGGCTCGCCCCGCTCGAGCTCCCCCCGGCGGCCGGCGAGTACACCCTCCGCCTCACCGCGGCCTTCGCCCGCTCCGCCGCCTGCCTCGGCTCCGACGCCGAGGGGCCCCTCGACCGCCCGAGCGCCGCGCCCGCCTCGAGATCCCCCTCCGCCTCGCCCCGGGCCCCGCCGCCCGCCTCGCCCTGCCGCCGGGCCTCGAGCTCCCGCCCGTGAGCCTGGACGGCGAGCCAGCGGCGCGCCGCCTCTTCGAGGGGCTCGAGGCCCGCGCCGTCGACCTCCACGGGAACCCGCCGCCCCCTCCGCCCCGGCCCCGTCCGCCTCCTCCTTCTCGGCCCCGGGCCCGACTCAGAAGCCGCCGCCGCCGCCCTCGCCGGCCCCGCCCCACCCCCGAGCACCCGGGCGCGCCGCCCCTCGCCGGGCCGCGCGAGGCGCGCCTGGAGGGCGGCGTGGCGCGCTTCGGGGCCGTCTCCGTCGGCCCCGGGGCGCCCCCGGCGCCTACCGCCTCATCGTCTGGGTGCGCCGGCCCGGCCCGGGGCCTCGCGCGCGCGTCACGGGGTGCGGGGCGCAGAGCGACGGCCTGCAGCCGGCGCTCCTCCCGCTGCGCGTCCTCAGCAAGGTCTCCTCCTGCCCCCGCCCTCCGGGCCCCGGGCGCCTCACTCGCGCCGCGCGCCGCGGCCGCAGTCGGTGATGCGGGGCCACATGGCGGCGCTGCTGAAGGAGCGGGCGGCGCTGGCGGCGCGGGTGGCGGAGCGGCGCGGGGCGGCGGGGGAGCTGGCGGGGCGGGCGCGGGCGGGGCGGAGCTGCTGCGGGAGACGGAGTCGGCGGTGGAGCAGGCGCGGGCGGCGGCGCGGGCGGCCGGCTACGGCGAGGTCGACGAGCCCGGCGCCGACGTGGAGGCCCTCGCGCGGGAGGCCGAGCAGCTGCTCGAGGCGACCCGGCGGGCGCGCCGCCGCGAGACCTCCGTCGGGCGCTCCCCGGCCGCCCGCGCCCTCCACGAGGCCGCGGCCGCGCGCGACGGGGCGGGGCGGGGCCTGCTGGGGGTGGTGGCGGCGCTGGGGTACGTGCGGGACGGGGAGCTCGCGGCGGGGCTCCAGCGGCTCCTCGGGGCCCGCCTCGAGGCCGCCGTCGTCCGCGACGCCCCGCCCTCGCCCTCTGGTCCGCCGCCGCCGCCGCCGCCGCCGGCCCGGCCGCCCCGCCGGCCCGCTTCGTGGTGCTCGAGGGGCTCCCGCGGGGCGCCCTGGGGCCCGACGGCCGCCTCTCCACCGCCAGCTACGACGCCTTCCCGGGCTTCATCGAGTCCGCCCCGCGCCCCTGCGCCGCGCCTGAGCTTCCCGCCGCAAAGGCCTGACGGGCGGGGCGGGCAGCCTGGCGGCGAACCGGATCGTGCCGGTGGAGGAGGGCCTGCGGGCGAGCCTCTTCTTCCCCCTCACGCAGGGCGCCCTCCTCTTCGACACCCTCGAGCAGGCCCTCGCCTGCCGCGCCGCCCGCGCCCGCCAGGGCCGCGCCGTGCCCCCGGCCCTCGCCCTCCGCGAGCGCCGCCTGGTCGACGCGCACGGGGCGACGGACGCGTGGGAGGGCCCGCGCTCGGGCCCCCGGGCAGCGCCGCCCGCTTCGGGAGATCCCGGCGCGCCTCGACCCCCTCTGCGTCCGCGCCTTCGCCGGCCGCGACCGCCTCGCCGCCCTTGCCGCCCTCCTCCGCGCAGTGCGCTATCGCCGCCTCCCAGCTGCAACGCCCCGCCCGCCCGGCCTGACCGGGCTGGCGGCGGGCAGCGTGCGGAGCGGGCGGAGGAGGCGGAGGCGGCGCGGCAGGCGGCGGCGGGGGCGGAGGAGGACGCGCGCCTCGAGGCGGCCTCCCTCCTCGCCCAGATCGCCGCGGTGCCCCGCGGCCCCAGCCCTCATCCCGGTCCCCAACCCGAGCTCACCCGCCGGCAGCTGGACGAGAAGATCGCGCACTCGATGCAGGCGCAGGCCGCCCTCGCCGGGCGGCCATCCTGAGGGCGCCGTGCAGGATGATGCAGCCCGCCGCACCGCAACCCGCAGCCGAACCAGATCTAGACTTCCAGACAGGACTCACAGGAGACTGAACCGCATACGTAGCGCAGCAGAGCAGAAGCGATAGCGTAGGCTAGACCCTAGAGCTAGCCAGGAGCACAGGAAGACCCGAACCAGGCGTAGAGGAGCCTCGAGGGCGAAGCAGCGCAGGTGAGGTGGATGGACAGCGGGGGAGGGGGCTAGCTGAAGGGGATTCCGAGGGGTACTTCGAACTTGGGCTCGACCTTGGGCGGGGCGATGACATCCGGGTACAGGGAGCGCCAGTACGACGGGTCCTGCGGCGGGCGTCGGGCGGGGCGAGCCGGGCGCGGGCGGCGGGCGGGCCTGCGTGAGGCGCGCGCCGATGCGGACGCCGGTCCTGAGAAGGGCGCTGGGCTCGGCGGGCGTCGGGATGCTCCGCACGATGCTGCACGGGGCGCGGGTCAGACGGCGTCGAACGAGGCCGGAGGGGGCGGCGCGCTTGGAGACGAGGGACTCGAAAGCGTCGTCGAGGCCCAAGCCGGTGACGGCGCTCGCCTCGAAGTACCAGCACCCGCGCTCCCGCGCGAAGCGCTCCGCCTCGTCGCGCCCCACCTCCCGCACCAGGCCCTCCGGCGCCCCCAGCAGGTCCAGCTGCCGCCCCGTCGGCCCCGAGCGACGCGGAGGTGGGCGGGTGAGGGGGGGGGAGGGGGGGGGGGGGGGCTCCGAGGGGCACCTTGTTGGCGAGAATCATCTTCTGGGGCGTGGTGCCGATCCCCTCGACGGCGGCGATCCAGTCCTGTAGGTGATCGAACGTTGTGGCGTTCGTCACGTCAAAGACGAAGACGAGGCCGGCGGCGCCGGCCGCGTAGCGCGCCGCCATGTCCAGGCTGCTCCCGGGTATGTCCCAATAAGTGATGCCGTATCGGTGCATGTCTCCGGGCACGATCTCCGACTGCGCGAAGAAGGCGGCGCGAGCACGATCTCAGCTTGGCACGGGCCAAGGGCGGAGCTGGGGCGCGCTCGAGCGCTGGAGGGCGACGAGGGCGGCGTCCAGGGCGCGGGCGGGCCCGCCCGGCTCAGCCAAGAACGCACCTTGAAGCGGAGGCCCGTGTGGAGGTTCTGGAAGCCCAGGCCGGTCGCTAGCGGATCCTCACCGACTGCTACAACACATCTCCTCTCGACTAGCGAGGTCTTGCCCGTCTCTTGATCTCCAAGCACAGCTACCTTGGCTGTAAAATGGGCATCCATCCTGCCACGCTCCGCGTGCCTCCTGCGCTCTCCTGGGCCACCACTGAGCAAACGCAAGCCGCACAGGAAGCCACACGATACTGGTTAGCTAAGCGCTTTTCCTATCACTCTGAGCTGATTTTCGCGCCGCTGTCGTTGCCGCAGCAAACAGTTCGGAAAAACTTTGCCAGGGGGAATGACTGTAGACGGGGTACTGCTGGCGCGCTCGTGTGGCGCGCTCTAGATCTCGCGAGCGCTAGCTATAGCGATAGCCGTTATGCCACAGCGCATGCTGGAGCTATATCTTGATGCAGACATGCACTTGCCATGGAAATACCAGAGAGTTGAACGTTGACGACCATGCCATGAGTTTTTGATTTCGAAATTCGGTTCTTCTGCTGCTGCCTAGGCCTGGACCTGCTAGACTGCTCTGGGCCGGCGGCGGGCATGGCGCGGCCTGGCCCGAGGCTACGGCTCGCGGCCGCGGTACCGGTCGACGTCGGGGGTCCCCTCGCGGGAGCCGGAGCCGGCCGCGGCAAGGAGGCGGAGGTAGGGGCGCAGGGCCCCCGCGACGCCTTCCCGAGTCACCGGTTTTGCTGCGGAGTGCCGCAGAGCGGCGCAGCGTCAGCCACAGGCGCCGTACCCGGGGAAGCGCGCCGAGGTCGGACCGAGGAAGGAATCGGCGCCAGCCTCGGCGGCAGCGGCGCGGTCGCCCGCCGTCGCGTTCGCCGAGACGATGATCACGGGCAGGCTGCCGGCCCGAGGTCGGGCCCGGTGCTCGGGCCCGGGGGCGGGCCCGGGCGGGGCGGGGCGCACTGGGGCCTGCGCTGGGCGGCCTGGGCGCGGCGGATGACGCGCGTGGCCTCCCGCCCGTCCAGCACCGGCATCTGCCCCCGCCGCGCTCAGGGCGCGAGGGCCGGCGGGGGTGCACCGCGGCCGGCCTGCTGGTCCATGAGGACGGCGGCGACGGGCCAGGCGCCGCCCGCCTCCAGAGGGCCCTCCTCCTCCCCCCCTCCTGCACCCCGTCTTGAAGCGGGCAGTCGGGCCGTCGGCCGCGGGCGGGGGTCGAGGCCGAGGGCGGCGAGGGCCTCCGCCCCGTCGCGCGCCGCCGGCGCCTCGAGCCCCGCCCGCTCCACCAGCCGCCGCAGCACCCGCAGGCTCTGCCCCGACGTCAGGGGGCGGCGGGGGGGGGGGGAAGTTGGGGGGTACGGCACCAGCTCGGTGTCGTCGACGACGAGCACGCGCTGCGCCGCGCCGGCCGCCGGCAGCCGCCCGCCCCGCGCCCCGGGGGCGACCCCGCGCCCGCCGCGCCGCCGCCCCGCACTGGGGCCCCACCGCGAGGGCCGAGGCCGGGGCCGGGCCGGGGCCGGGGCCGGGTCGGGCTCCGGGGCGGCGAGGGCGGCGAGGGCAAAGGCGAGGTCGGCGAGGGTGAAGGGCAGCGGCAGCGCCCGCTCGCCCGCCCCGACCCGCACCCGCGCCGCCCCCGAGGCGGCCCCGCGCAGGTCGAGCTCCACGCGGGGGCCCGCGGGGCCGCCCCGTGCGGGTGGCGCTCGGGACTGCGAGGCCGAGGCCGCGGAGGCGCCAGCGGGCCATGCGCGCCAGCGCCTCCTCCGCGCCCCCGAAGCGCCCCTCCCCGCCAGTACCGCGGCGGGGGCGCCGCGCAGGGCGGGCGGCAGGGCGGCGCGGGCGGCGGCGGGCCCGAGGGCGAGGAACGGGGAGGGGCGGGGGCGGGGTGGCGGGCGGGGCGGCGTGCCCCTCCCAAAGTCCAGGGCGGGGTCCGCCTCGTCCAGCGCCTCCGCCGGCAGCCGCAGCGGCGCACGCAGCCACGCCCGCGTGCCTGCCCGCAGCTCGGCGGGGGCGGGGCGGGGCGGGGGCGGGCGGGGGCACCCTGGCCCGGGCGGGAGGCGATGTCCAGGCTGCCGCCGCACGCCTCGACGAGGCGCCGGGCAAGGGGCAGCCCAAGCCTGCCCCGAGTCAGCGGGGGAGCTCCGCGAGTTGGGAGGGGCTTCCCCCGCACCCGGTGCCGTCGTGCGAGCGCTGCAGCCCCGAGCGGGCCTGCAGTGGAAAGGGAATCTCAGGGGGCCGCCGCGAGAAGGGGGCGGGGGTGGGGGCGGGCGGGGCGGGGCGGGGGGCCTGGTGGAAGGGCTCGAAGATGGCCTCGAGCTCCGCCTCGTCGATCCCGACGCCCGTGTCCGCCACCTCGACCTCGAGCAGCGCCGCCCCGCCCCGCACCGCCCGCGCCACCACCGTCACCTCGCCCCCGGCCGCCGTGAACCGCAGCGAGTTGTGCAGCACGTTCGCCAGCGCGTGCCTGCCCCGCCCGCCCCGCCCCGCTCGCCGCCGGCGCGGGGGCGGGGCGCGGGGCGGGCGGGGCGCGCCGGAGGCCGTTGCGGTCGAGGAGGAGAACCGGGGGGCAGGCCTCCTCGACGTACACCGCCAGCTGCCCCCGCGCTCAGGCCCGAGCGCAGGGGGCCGGCGGGGGGGAGGGGGCGGGGCCGGGCCTGGACGCGGCGGTTGGCGGCGGCGAAGGCGTCGAAGAGCCACTCGAGGAGCGCCCGCAGCGACGTCGCCTCCGCGCACGACGGGCCCCGCCCCATCGCCTCCAGCCTGCCCCCGCCCCGCGCGTGAGGGGCGCGAGGCGGGTGGGGGCGGGGGGCGGACGGGCCTGGAGAAGTCGACGATGTCGTCGGTGATGAGGGCGAGGGAGCGAACCGTGCGGCGGAGCTCGCCGAGCAGCCCCTCCCACCCCTCCTGCCCGCCCCCGTCGCCCGGAGGGGGCGTGGTCGGGGCGGGGAGGGGGGGGGGCGGGCCTCGCGGGGGGCGTGGGCGAGCTCCTCGGCGAGGCCGGCGATGATGCCCAGCGGCTGCCGCAGCTCGTGCGACGCGATCAGCGCGAACCTGCCCCGCCCCCTCTAAGCCCGGCCCCGCCGGCTCGGGCCGTGCAGCGCACTCGGCGTTGCGGCGGGCGGAGTCCTCGGAGAGGGCGCGCGCCCGCTCGAGCGCCTCGGCCGCCTCCCGCCGCGCCGTCGCCTCCTCCAGCGTCGCAATCGCCGCCACCGGCCCCGCCCCGGCCCCCGCGCCACGGCGGGGAGCCCCGTCACCGAGAGCCGCACCCAGGGCCCGCAGCCGCCCCGCTCCCCGCCGCGCCCGCCGCCCCGCGCTCGCCCGGCGGGAGCACGGGCGCCGGCCCCGCCCCGCCCCGCCTCCGCCGCAGGTCACCCCAGCCCGAGCCCGAGCCCGAGGCGGAGCCGCTGCGCTCGAAGGCCGACCCCGCCGACCCCGCCGACTGGACGGAGCCGCCCGGGTCTGCGGTGTCCGGCGGGGCGGGGGCGGCGCGAGGAGCCTGGCGCGGGCGGGCGGCTGAGGGGCGCTCAGGGGCCGGGGGAGGGGCGAGGGGCGGACCGGGCCTCGACGGTGAGGGGGTCGCCGGCGGGGGCGCCCCGCCCGCCGGCGGAGGCGAGGGCGCGGGCGACGAGCGCCTCCACCGCGCCCCGCGAGGGCGCGTCGAAGAGCGCCGCGAGGGGCGTCCCGCGCCACGCGCCGGGGCCCCTGGCGGCCGCGAGGAGGCCCCGGGCCGCCCCGTTCGGCTCCGACGCGATGCGGCCGGCCTCGTCGAGGCACACGATGCCCACCGGCACGCGCTCCTGCGGTCGCCCCGGGGCGTCGGGGGCGGTCCGGCTGGCGAGCGGGGGCCGGGGGCACCCAGAGGAGGGCGCGCTCGACCTCGTCCCGCTCGAGCCGCGAGAGGTGCTGGCACACTTCGACCCCGTGAGCGGCGCGGCGGGGGCCGGCGGGGCGGGGCGGGGGCACCGAGGCTGCTGAGGGTGATGTGGGCGAGGGCGGCGGCGGCGGCGCAGGCGGCGGAGGTGGCGGCGCGGCCGCCGTCGGCGAGGAGGTGCAGGCCGATGGCCGCCGTCGCGCCGTCCAGCGCCGCCCCCGCCGGCAGCGCCCGCCACGGCCGCCCGAAGCTCCCGCACCAGAGCACGAGGGAGAGGTGGAGGGCCAGCTCGCCGGCCCCGACCGGCAGCGCCTCCCGCGTGCGCGCCAGCGCCACTGCGCGAGCTGAGGGAAGGGGCGGGGCGGGGCGGGGCAGGCCCACCGATGGCGGCGACGCCGAACGCAAAGTGGGCGACGGAAGGGAGGACGACGCCGCCGTCCCGCACGGCGCGCAGCGTCCAGAGCGCCAGGGCGACGCCGGCCGCCGGCAGCCAGAAGACCGGCACCCGCGCCGCCGCTGAGAGCGAGCCGGCGTGGTGCACGATGAGCGCTGACCGGAAGAACAGGTGGGAAAGCCTGCGTCGGAGGTCAGGATTCGAAGACTGCTGTGGGACAGGCGGCGGAGGGGATTCTGGAACGCACGACACAGTAAATGCGGAGACCAGGAACCGGCGTCTGCGGGCGAGTGCGGCGATTGCGGCCGCGCGGTGCGCCGAAAAGGCGCGGCCGGCTTCTGCCGCCCGCATCCCGATGCCGTTCTAACACCTTTAGACGTGCGTCGAAAAGAAGCAGCCGCCCGTCGAGATCCACATTCTCCAGCGCCCGCTGCAGCTGGCACCGACGATCTAGGCCTGCGCATGCGCCTGCTCAGGCATTGCGTGCTGCTGATCTCTGATAGGAGCACCGAGCTGACCGGAGCACCGGGCGCACCGTTGTCCGCCAGATCCAGCTGCAGGCGTTCTCGCCTCTATCTGATAGTTCATAAACGACGAGGTGACACGGATTGAGGGGCGGGAGCGCACGTGCGTGAGGCGGATTGAGCGCTGAGAACCACATTCTGGTCAATCGCTGCGGCTGGCGCGTCATGAACCGGCGAGAACCACATCATCAAACAAGAACACGGCGCTACCGACAACGAACTCCGGAATGCCGATGTCCGCGGATGCTCGCGCTAGCGCGCTACAGCCTGCAGCGGGTGCGAGCGCCAAGCCTCTGAAGTGGTTGGGACGCTAGTAACTGCCGCAAACGAAACGAGCCCCGAACGCTCGCGCGCGCGCATTGGGCGCTTGCAGGTGCTCCGTAAGCGCATCCTCCGCCCCAGCGGGGCTCCGCTAGCACAAGCGGCAGTGGGGGGAATGAGCTTGGGACGGGCACAGCAATTGTTCAAGACCTCTTAGCCCAGCTCAGCTCCGTTCTCCAATGGCGTTCCGCTACGTTGATGAAATTGTTCTCCCGTGCGTTCGCCGTCACACTAGCACACGAACGTCGTCCCCTCGTCGGAAACGCTCCGAGGCTGAAGTTAAAAATCATGCCCCGCCGAGGCCCGCTTTTCCCACCGCGTACGAGAGCGTAGGGTCTAAGCAGGAGCGTGCCGATGCGTGTAGCGGCGCGTACTCGCAGAGCCTGGCCTAAGTCGCCGCGGAACGGTGTGATTAGGCGGGAAAGCGGTTACTCGGCGGTTACTCGTCCTCGCTTCGCCCTCGGTCCTCTAGAGCACTCTAAGCGTTCATTCGCATCACATACGCCTTATTTTGACGCCGAATGTCCAGGGAGCCGGAGGCGGCGCGGCCGTCGAGGATGAGCCGGGCGGAGCTGGAGATGGAGCGGGCGGCGGCGTCGGAGCTCTTTGAGGACATCCTTGCGGCGCACCCGACGGTGAACCACAACACGACGGAGGCGGCGTTCGACATCATCCGCGCCGAGACGAGCCGCGAGCTCGACGAGGAGACCAACCAGGAGGAGCTCCTCGAGGCCTCGGCCCTGGGCTCCCGCTACTACAGCTCCCTCCTCAGCGTCATCTCCGCCAGCCGCCAGACGTGCGCCCCCCGCCCCGCCGGCCCCGCGCCGTCGCCCCCGGCGCTGGATTTGATCCGGTGGCCGGCGCAGGGGCCCGGAGCAGCAGCTGGACGAGGCGGGGCAGCTGCTCGCCGACGCGGAAGAGGCCCTCCCGCTCGAGGTCAGCCCGCGCCGCCGCCCGCCGCACGCCCCGCGCTCTCTCGAGTGGTGAGGTCGGGGCGCAGGGGGCGCCGGCGGGGGCGGCCCTGTGCGAGGCGGACGTGGCGGACCTCGTCGCCCTGGCCTGGGAGGCCGTGCGCCGCGCCCCTTCTCCGCCCCCGTCGGCGCCCCGCTCACCCTCGCGCCCCGCAGGAGGACGCCGAGGAGCTCGCCTTCGCGTGATCGCCCCCGCCGCCGCCGCCCGCGACACGCCCCCCGGCCGCGCTTTTTTTCGGCGGGGGAGGCTCCATTTTTTCGGGGATGATGTGGGGGATCGGAGAACGGGGAAGCATGTAGAGGGGTGTGTGGGGGGGCAGCGCTGCAGCATGTAGAGTCGTGTCTATTGTTTTCTGTACAGTGTGCAATGCAAAGTGAGCGAAGATTTCAACGCGCCAACGGAGCAGAGGCCGAGGGGGCGGGGGGGCGGGCCTTAGGGCCGGACGCGGACGACCTGCAGATCGAACGAAATTGTGCAGTCCCTGTACCCGTTGTCCAGCACTGACCGCAGCAGCCGCTCCCCCTGCGAGCTCGAGCCCGGCGGGGTTGGCGGAGTAGGCGCGGGGTCGAGGAGGCCACTGAGCTCGAGGGCATGCGCAGCGCACCTGGAAGGAGGAGGGGTACGGCTGCTCGACGCCCTCGGCGTAGGTGAGGGGCCCCGGGGGTACGATCACGCGGCGGACGCCGCCCGCGCGCATGCCGACGAGGCCCTCCCTGAGACCAGCGATCACCCCCGCCTCCCCCGTGTCCACCTCGTAGTACCCCTCCTCCAGCTCGGACTGCGGAGGGCGCTGGGCTGCGGCTTCCGGGCGTACGTGGCGGGGCCTGGGGGCCGCACGGTGCGCCAGAAGACGTATCCATCTCGATTGACGAGCCGTCCCGTGCCGCGCACCCGGACGACATCGCCCGCCTTGATGTCTGCCCCGGACCCCTCATTGAAGTCCTTCACCATCAGGCCGCTCGGGAGCGTTCGGAACTGCCCCGATGGATCTGCGTCGCGCCCGACGGTCGATGGGACGCGGTCGCTCGGGGCGGCAAACTAGATCGAGAAAGCGCACCAACGTCGTATTCCCGGACGGTGCCTCCGTGCGCGGCGCTGGCGGACGCGATCACGCCCGTCAACTGCGTCATCGAGACGCCGATGAAGGTCCTTCTTCCACTTGACGACTGCGAGCCCTCGCCGGCGCTCTGGTCCGTTCGCTCTACGTTGCACACGCACTCGAAGCTCGGGCGCCGGCGCGGTCGGCGGGGCTTCTGAAGCTGCAACCCGATCTTTTCGTGCCGTGCCGCGCGGAGCTGGCCATGGCTGGCCGTGTAAGGTGCCGACAGGCTTGTCGGACGCGCCGCCGCGACAGTTAGGCCTGCAACAGCAGCATATGCAGGTCCGCGAAGCTGGATTGCTGGCGCGCTGGCTCGAGCTCCGGAGCCTCTGGCCATGCCCAGTTTTTTTCGATTTGCCGGGTACACTTCTGTACACGATGGCAGGAACGAGCAGTGATCCCACTCGGGTGCGCTGCGGGCTGTAGCTAGCTGCCCGAATCGATTCGCGCGCTGCAGAAGCGCCCCCGCCCCCCGCCCGCCTCGCGCGCCCGATCGTGCTTTCTGGCGCAGACGGGCGACGCGCGGGACCAGGATGACGCGGATTTGGATGAGGGCGAGTATCTCGCTGACGAGGATGTCATCGAGGAGGTGGAGCTCGACAACATGGGGGTCGAGATGGGTGAGCGCCGCCCCGCGCCGCGGGCGCCGCGTATGCGGCTGATTCTCACACAATGAACGCGCCCGCTTTGCTGCAGAGGATGCGGACGACGATGCGCTTGGCGCCATCGACGAGAACGCAGTCGATGAGGGCGGGGATCAGGAGCTCGTGGATGTCAAAGATGAGTCTGCCGCGCAGTTTAGAGAGCACAAGGGTGCGTTTCGCAGCGCGCCGTATTGCGCCCGAGGTCCACAATCACGACGCCAGCGCCGCCACTGACGCCGCGGGCCGCAGACCCAGTGTACTGCGTGGCCCTGCACCCCTCGAACCCGGAGCTCGCGGCGTCGGGCGGCGGCGACGACGTCGCGTACGTTTGGAACATTGCGACGGGCCAGGCCCTCCACCGGCTGCAGGGTCCGCGCCGGCTGCCCTCGCGGCGCCCTCGCCGGGCGCGAGGCGCGCGCAGGGCACACGGACACGGTGGCGAACCTGAAGTTCAGCTTCGACGGGAAGCTGGTGGCGACGGCGGGGATGGACGGGACGGCCAAGGTCTGGAACGTCGAGACGGGGGCCCTGAACTGCACGCTCGAGGGGCCCGCCGCCGACCTCACCGTGCGCCCCGCCCCCGGCCCGCCGCATCCGCTCCCTTGCCTGAGGCGCGCCGCGTGCCGCCAGTGGGTGGACTGGCACCCCAAGGGCTACGTGCTCCTCGGCGGCTCGGAGGACGGGACAGTGTGGATGTGGAACGCCCCGACCACCAAGTGCATGCAGGCGCGCAGTTCCCCATCCTCCATCCCCAGGCCGCAGATCCGCTGAGGCGGCCGGGGCGGCAGGTTTTTGCGGGGCACAGCGGGCCGGTCACGTGCGGCGGCTTCACCCCGGACGGTGCCGGCCCCGGCCCCGGCCGCGCGCTCGCCCCCGGGCCGGCGGCCGAGCGCTCGCGCAGGCAAGACCGTGGTCACGGGCTCCGCGGACGGGACCGTGCGGACGTGGAGCCCGCGCGACGGCAGCGGCATCGGCGCCCTCGGCGGTGCGCGCGCCGGCCGCCCGGGCCTCGGCCTCCCCTGTGAGCGCGGGGAGCAGGGCGGGGCTTCCACGAGGGCCCGGTGACGTGCCTGAGCGTGAACCGGGAGGGGGCGCTGGTGATCTCGGGCAGCGAGGACTCCTCAGTCATCGTCTCCAGATCGATGGCGCCAAGGCCCGCACCCCCCCCCCCCCCCCCCCCCCCCCCCAGGCCCCCCTTCTTGGCCACCGGCCGGCGCCTGATCTGCGCGCAGGTGCGGGGCGCGCTCGCCGGCCACGGCGCCGGCATCGAGGACGTCGGCTTCTGCAGCTCGTGCGCCGGCCGCTGCTGGGCGCCGGGGGCGCGCTGAGGCGGCGCAGGCTGCCGCTGGCGGCGAGCTGCTCGCTGGACAGCACGCTGCGGGTCTGGGACCTCACCACGATGGCCCTCCGCCAGACCTGCGAGCACGGCGTGCGCCGCCCCGGCGCCCCGCCGGCCCCTGCCGCCGCGCCGCGCCGGGCGGGGCCCGAGGCGAGGGGGCGCAGGAGGGGAACCAGGTGCTGAGGCTGGCGTGGCACGAGAGCCAGCCGTTCGTGTACACGGCGGCGACGGACGGCGTGCTGCGCGTGTGGGACGCCCGCAACGGGCAGTGCGTCCGCTCCCTCTCCGGCCACCGCGACTCCATCCTCTCCCTCGCCGTCTCCAGGCCCGCCCCGCTCCGCCCCCTTCCCCGCCCCCGACCCCGCCCTCCGGATCCGAGGGCGCGCGCAGGGACGGCAACACGATCGTCACCGGCTCCGACGACCACAGCGCCCTCGTCTTCCGGTTAGCGTAGCGCCACGCCCCGCGATCGCGGCCGCCGCGGTGCACAGTCGTTTCTACGTTCCATATCTCCGCTTCGATTGCAAGGTCCGGTGGAAGTTCGCATTTTCCAGGCGCCGGCCCGCCGCGCGCCGGCCGGGCCCCCCGACGCGGCAGAAGCTGCAGCTGCAGCCAACGCTGCATCCGGCTCGGCGATCAACGGCCCGCGCACTGCGGCGCGCGCCGCGCGCCGGCGCCGCACGCGACGTGCGCCGCGGCGCTGCCGCAGTGCGGCCGGGGCTGCGCGCGCGCGGCTTTTAGTTTAATTTGTTGAACTGTGCACGCGTACGGTGTTGTTAAACGTGCGACGTGCAACACTATAGCTTTAGCTAGTACCGCAGTGTTAGTTTAACGCGCGGCTTTTAGTTTAACGTGCGACGTGCAACACTATAGCTACGTGAGTCGCCCTGGGCCTCGAGCCTCCGCTCCGGATCTAGAGCTGCAGGATCTTGGATTCGCCGAGGTTACGGCAAGTCAGTGTGCAGTTCGCATTTGGACACGTACTCAAAACGCAGGTCCGGGCTACAAGTGTGGGAATGTACACTGCGGCCGCCGCGGCCGCGGGCCCAGCCCACCAGCGAACTGGCCAGCCGGGCCCTAGGGGGCTATGCGCTATGCGCAGATCAAAAGCTAAGGCGTCCTATAGCTAGCTATAGTTACGATCGTAATCGCAGATCAAGGACGCCCTGGCTAACCGTCACGGCGTTGAACTTAAAAAGCTTAGTAATCGTAATCGCAGATCAAAAGCTAAGGCGTCCTATAGCTAGTTACGATCGTAATCGCAGATCAAGGACGCCGGCGCCCTGGCTAACTTAGTAATCGTAAGATCAAGGACGCTTCCAACCGACCTTGTCGCACTTTCACAAGCACAGTGAGGACCGATCGCTCTCAGCCGCTCGACTTGGGGAGGTGGGGTACAACCTCTATCGAGACTACAGAGTCCGGCGCCAGCTCTGCGCCATCCCGCGGCCGCCGCCGCCGCCGATGAAGCGCGGCACAACCACGCGTTAACCACGAGTAGCGCGCAATGGGTATAAACGCAATATTGGAGGAATGCGGGGCGCGCCACGGCTATGTGTATGGTGCGGCCCTTTGGCCGCCGGCGATTTGGCGCGGCGCATCGCATCCTAATCGTCTCGCCGTGCAGGAGAAGCGTGGGAGCGCAACGCATCCGCCGTGGGCGAGGGCAATGCCCTCTTTTTCTGCTCCCCGGAGGGCTGGTTGTCATCGTCGGTGCTTTCAGAACGTGCTGTACAACTAGCAGAATTCAAAGAATCCAGCAGGTGCCGCACAGCCAGCCGCTCGCTCGCGCCCGGTCCCTCACCGCCCCGCAGGTCAATCAAGTTTGCCGAGGGCATGGATATTGTAGGTAGATGTGCGGAAACCAACCACGTTGTCTGGGAGACCGATGTATCAGTCCTGCCGGCGAAGTTGTTCTCCCGAACATCGAACGCTCGCCGGGCCGGCCTGCGACAGGTCCGACGGCATCTTCAGGGAATCTGCATCCAGAGCGGTCAATGAGCTAACTCTGAATGCGCGCAGGCGCTCGCCATCCCGCTCGCACCGCCAGGCGGCGCAGTTTCGCGAGTCATCGTCCTGTTCGCCGCACGGTTCGCCAGGGCTTCCTGGGCAGGTCTTCGCCCCGCGAGGACGCATCTGAATGCAGGAGCGCACGCAGGCCGGCGGAGCTGGATCGCGTGCAAGTGGAGACTATCCTGTCGAAGCTGGCGCAGATGCCGCCGCTGCCGGCGCGGGAGCGGGCGCCGACGGAGCTGCCCATCTTTACAGCGTCGGTGATGACGCCGACGGTGAAGACTCTGTTCGGGACGAAGCCAGGGCAGCGGACCGCTCAGATGGCGGGGGACGCGTGGCTGGACCTCGAGCAGGTCCCCTTCTTCCGCAAGTTCGCCGACGTCTTCCACATCATATGGCGCTCCGCCGTCGTCACGCACCTCGCGCCCTCCTCCACGGTCTTCGCGCGGGGCGACCCCGGCGGGGCCTGCTTCGTCGTCCTCTCCGGCGCCCTCCGCATCGCCAAGGACGACGTGTACAAGTTCGGGAGCCTGCTGCTTCCCGGCGACGCCGCGGGGGAGTCGGCGATGCTGCACAGCCGCGCGCACGGGCCGCGCTGCGCGACAGTCACCGCCGCGGAGACCACGGAGCTGCTGGTCGTCGAGCTGCACACCGGGCCGCCCCGCGGGGCGCCCCTCCCGCGCGCCTCGCAGCCCGGTGCGGGGGCGACCGAGCACCGCGTGCCCGACACGAGCAACGGCGGCAGCAGCAGCGCGAGCAGCGCCGGCGGGAGCGACTGCGGTACGGCCACGACCTCTACGTCCGCCTCGCCCGAGGTGCCCCCCTCCTGGCCTCCGTCCGCCGCCTGCCTCCACGCTTCGGGTCCCGGCCCCCTGCCGCCCCCACCCCACTCCCAGTTCCCCCAGCCGGCCGCCTCCCTTATCCACCCCATGCTCCAAACCGGCCTCTTCGGCTGGCCCCTCCTCGGCGGCGGCGCCCTCGACGCCGCCGCCGCCGCTGCCGCCGGGCGACCGCGCTCGGCGCCGCCGGGCCCCGGGGGCGTGCCGGCGCTGCCGGGCGGGGCGCAGCTGCCGGCGGTGTCGGCGTGGCAGCAGACGCAGGCGTTCCAGGCGGAGCTCGAGCGCCACCAGTTCCACCGCGTCCACTCCGCCCAGCTCGCCCTCGCCGCCGCCGCCGCAGCCTCCGCCGTCGCCCCGCCGCCCCACCCCCGGCAGCCGTGTCGGCGGCCCCGCTGGCGCCGCCGGCGGCGGGGCGGGGGCGAGGCAGGCGCCGCGGGAGGCGGTGGAGGCGGTGCTGCACCTGCCGCTGAAGGAGGCGTCGGAGCGCCTCGGGTTTCCCAGTCGGCCCTGCGCCAGATCGCCCGCGACATCGGCATCAGCCGCTGGCCCGCCCCCGCAAGCGCCGCCGCGACCGGCCCGACGAGGGCGGCGAGGCGGCCGGCCCGCCCTCCACCCAGAGCGAGAGCAGCACGCCCTCGGCCACGCCGCCGCTCTCCCCGCCGGGCGCCCAGGGCGGCGGATGCTGGCGCGTCCGGCCTCCGTGCCGCACGCGCCGGGCGGCCTGGAGGCGGCGCCCCTGCGGGCGATGCAGGGGATGCAGGGCCACCTGCACTCGCAGTCCGCCCCGGACCTCGCCGCCGCCGCCGCCGCCTGGGCCCCGGCCCTCGCCCCGAGGCGGGCCCTCGCGCGGCCCCGCCAGCGCGCCCCGCACGCCGTCCCCCTCGGACGACGCCTCGAGCTCCTCGTGCGCCCCGCCCTTTCCTCGCCGCCCGCGCGCCGCGCCGACGCGCCGGGGCGGCAGGGGCCCGCGCAGCTCGCCCGAGGAGTCGGCCCCGGGGAGGGCGGCGCTGGCGGAGCCTTGCGGGGCGCCGCCGCCGGTGGGGAAGCACGCGCGGGTGGAGGCCCTCTCGGGGCGCGGGGCAGGGAAGGAGGGGGCCCCATGGAGCGCCCCGAGCGCCCTGGATACCCCCACCGAGCTCCCCAGCCTCTCCTCCCTGCCCGAAGAGCCGCCCGGGCCCGACCCCGGGGCCAAGTCCGCCCAGCTGCCCCCCATCTCCCTCCTGCGCTCCAGCCCGCCCCTGGCGCCCCTGGAGCCGCCGGCCCCGAGCCCCTTCACGCCCTCCTTCTTCCTCTCCTCCGCCACCCCCGCCGGCATCGCCACCCCGACCTTCGCCTTCCCCTGATAGACTCTTCCTGTACTTCGCCACTTTCTCCTTTTTTCGCGTTTGCGCTTTGCTGTCCAGTACCGCCCCCCTCGCATCTCTCCGCTTTCTTTTGGCGTGCTCTTTCTTTAGGCAGCGACACCTGCCCTGTGCAGCGACTTATCCCTGTGTACACTGGAACGCTTGCAGATAGCTATAGAAATTGATCGCATATAGCTCGTTTCGTCATATTCTTGCGAGTTGTTAGGCTCTTCTGGCATGGCTGTTCGGCCAATGCGGCTAATGAGATGCGCAGTGCAGATTTTATACAGCAGCTATTAGCTATAGGTTTGTATTTCGAATCCTCATATGCATGTTTTTCTGCTACAAATCACTGAATTGCGAGGCCTGGGCGAGGGTGGGGCGAGCCTCGGAAGGGAAACGATTTATCTATAGAGAGGGGCTAGGCCTAGGCTAGAGCCTGTACAAGCGGACGCCGGATGGTGCTCAGAGAGGCCTTGAAGACCATCGGACGGGCGAAGAGCGATCACCCGCGCCGCGGGACCTGCGAGACCTTGCCCTCTGAAGCGAACAAGCGGACCCTCTCCTCGTTCCAATCCATCGTCACCTGTGCGTAGCGAGGTCAGCGATAGGCGCCAGCTGCAGGCTCAGGCCAAGGAGGTCAGGAGGTGGCGTAGGCGCAGGCGCACCATGCTGCCCTCCGGCACAACCTGGACTTTGCTGATGCCTTCTGCTTCCAGCAAGGCCTTCGCGTCCTCGACGGCGAGCCCTGCGCGCATGACTAAGACTGCGCAGCTGGAGACTTGGAATGCAACAAGAGGCTAGACAAAGCAGCACCTACGAGCTCGGGCCACTCGGACTTCCGCTGTTCGTCGTCCTCGACCATGAGGCGGCGGCCCGGCTTGACGGCGGAGGCCACAGCCAGTGAAGCGATCAGGACGACAGCGGCGAGGATGACCGACCGCTTCATCGAATCACGTGAGGCGCTTTTGTGCTCTGAAAAGGCCGGCGCCGGAGCGTCTGAAGTCTCAACAGGCCTCGTGGAGGGTCTGTGTTAGATTCGTGTACCCTCATCCCGTGTGGGTGTACCCTCAGCGTCGAACGCGTTCAACGCGAGAAAGCTCAAAACCAGCCATGGAGAGAGAGAAAAGGGAGTGGCCGGAGGTGGTCGGCTTGTCAGGTCGGTCCTATGGCTGCACTGTCGCCTGCGCCTGACCTCGCGTGTCAGGCGCGGAGGCGGAGCAGCGCATCAAGGCCGAGCGCCCCGAGCTGAAGACGTACGTACTGCCGGCGGGCTCAATGTGCACGCGGGACTACCGTCTAGACCGCGTCCGGATCTTCGTCTCGAAAGAAAACGGCACTGTTGTGGGCGCGCCGCGTTGCGGATAAGCGGCGGCCAGACGCCCGCCCTTCGGCCATGGCCAGCAAACAAGCGCGGCGGCCATGCAATATGGTTTAATGGCACCGCTGGACCTCATGATCACATGATTCTACGTACGCATGCCCTACGCGGCGCCGGCGCGCCCGCTCTCCACTGGGCCACGGGCTTCAACGCGTGCCCGGCCCGGTCTTCCGCCCACCATCTCCCTGCCCGCCAGTATCCCCGGGGCCTTCGGAGGCCGTCGGGCCCAGCTCTCCCGCTTACCCCCTCCACAGCAACCCGGACCCCCGCAGCTGTAAATGTGCTCGGCCTCGTGTTCTTGTGTGAATCATTGAATGTCAATACCACTTCGGCCTCCACCCCTGCTCCCCAGTGGCAAGCCGGTGCGACGTTGCCCAGCGCCCAGGCAAGCCTGCAGCTGCGCTAGCTTTAGATCGCATTCGAAGCTGGACCCACCGGCCCAACTGCGGGTCCCAGGGATCTCGTCACGGCGAGCCCTGCCATAGTATTCGCCGCCGAATACTACAAGGCGACGTTAACTGATCTGCAGACTCTCCCAGGTGGAGATATAAAAGGCCTAGGCCTTGAGAAGGGAACTAGTTGCGCGGAGGCGCGGAGAAGGGTCTAGAGGGGGTGGCGGGTTGCCGGGGCTACATGCGCCCGGCCTGGGCGGCGGCGAAGTGGGCGGCGGCGAGGGCGTGCGGGTAGTAGGCCTCGTGGGGGACCATGGCGAGCATGGCGGCCCCCGGGGGCACGCCCTGCTGCGCCGCCGCCTGCGCCGCCTGCGCCGCCTGCGCCGTGTGCATCACGTGCGACTGCATCGCCACCGCGTGCGCCGCCACCGCCTGCGCCCCCGCGCCCCGTCAGCGGCCGCCCCGGGAGAGGGGAGGGCGGGGGCGGAGGGCGCACCGCGTGCTGGGCCTGCTGCTGGAGGGCGTGGGCGGCGGCGGCGGCGGCGGCGCTGGCGCTGGCGCCGGGGCTGCCCCCGGGGGGCGCCTGCGGGGGCTGACGGGCGGGGAGGAGGCGCTGGAGGTCGCCGGACCAGAGCTCGGCCTCCGTGAGGGCGGTGAAGGCCTCCCGCGGGCTCGCCAGCAGCTCCTCCACGCCGGGCACGCGGCCCCCCTCGCCGTCCACCAGCGCCGCCACCCCAGGCGCCCGCAGCTTCCCCCGCACCGCCCCCAGCAGCTCCTCCATCCCCATGCCCCGCCGGCAGAGGAGGCGCGTCCACGTCGGGTCGCCGGGGCGCTGGACGCGGACCAGCGCGGGGGCGGCCTCGTCGGGCTCGTCGCAGGCGCGCAGCTCGGCGCGGGTGACGGCGCGGAAGGTGTGCGTGTGGCCGGCGCTGGCGGCGAGCAGCAGGTCGGGGAGGCGGGAGGAGGAGGAGCCGTCGGCGGCGACGAGGGCGGCGATGTCGGGGACGCCCGTCTCGCGCCGCACCGCCTGCAGCACGTCCTCGAAGCGCCAGCCGGCGTCGCAGTAGACGTGGTGCGTCGCCGCCCCGGGCACCGGCCGCCTGAAGCGCACCAGCACCGCCTCCCCCGGCGGCGGCCCGATCGGGGGCGCCTCCCAGCCGCCGCGGCCCTCCTGCGAGGCGGCGGGGGCCGGCCCCGCCGGCGCGGCCTCCTCCTTGCCGGCGGGGGCCCCGAGGAAGCGGAGGACGCCGGGGGGGAGCGGGACGGGGGCGGAGGTGCCGGCGGCGAGGGCCCCGGGGGCGCTCACGCGGGGCTTCTTGTGGGCGCGCCCCGCCCCGCCCTCCTTCTTGTCCTTCCCCTCCTCCTTCCCCCGCTTCTCGTGGTGCGACTGGATGTGGTTGACGACGGGGAGGCTGCGCGGGGCGGGGGGTCAGTCAGGGGGCGGGGCGGGCGGGCGGGGGCGGCGGGGCGCGCGTGATGGCCTCGGGGTCGTCGAGGCGTCGGCGCAGCTCCTCGGCCTCCAGCAGGCCCGGCACCCACTCCGCCGCCGTGTACCCGCCCTGCACGGGGCCCACGAAGGGGAACTCTGCGGGCCCGGGGTGAGGGGGGCCGGGGCGGGGGCGGGGGCCGGGGCGGGGCGGGGCGCGCCGAGGCCGAACTTGTCGAACTTGAAGCGGCGGGCCTGGGAGAGGATGAGCTGGAGGGCCTCCGTGGAGCCCTCCGCGACCCCCAGCGCCACCGCCGCCTGCCCCGGCCCAGATCAGAGGCGCCCCCGCCGGCGCGCACGGGGTCGGGGGCCGGGGGCGGGCACCTCCCAGGCCCTGGAGAGGGGCATGCGCTCGGCGGGGCGGAGGAGGAAGACGTAGAGGACGCGGCGCAGCGTCGGCCGCAGGTGCCGCACGATCTCGTCCGCCGTCGGACGCCGCACGATCACCGGCTTCCCCTCCTTCTCCCCCTTCTCCCCCTCCCCGGGCGCCTCGTCCGCCCCCGCCCCCTCCAGGCTGATCAGCGGCGCCACGCCGTTGCCCGACGAGGAGCCGGCCGCCGCCGCCTTCGGCTTGGGCCCCGGCTTGCCGCCCCCGGCGCCCTTGGGCTTGGGGCCAGGCTTCTTGCGGGGCGGGTCCGGGGCGGGCTCGTCGGGGGCGGGGAGGGGGAGGTCGGGGACGGGGGGCGGCGGGGGGAGGGAGAGAGCCTCTGCGAGTTTGGCCCCGAGATCGGAGAGTGCGGCCCACTGGCGCGCCTGGTAGCGCAGGCCCGTCCGGTCCTTCTGCACCGGCGTCGACGCGTCCGAGAAGTCGAAGGTCCGCCCCAGGCTCCGCCGCACCGTCTCCGCCACGCTCGCCTCCTCCCACACCCCGTACTCCACGCCCCGCTGCCGCCCCGCCCCGCCCCGTCGGTCCCCGCGCGAGCCCCGCCCCGCAGGCACCCACGTTCGCGATCTCGTCCCGGTCGAGCCACAGCGACGGGTCCTCCCGCCACGCCCGCAGAATCACGTACACGGTCTGCGGCGCGGTGAGCTGCGCGCTCGGGGTGGCGGCGCGGGGCGAGCGGAGCGGCGCGGGCCTGCTGTGCAAGCCGCGCGCGGATCCTCTTCAACTGCGAATCCGCGTCCCGCTCTCCGTCCTCCTGCTTGGACGGCGAGGATCTGTTGAGAGGCATGAGGTCCACCAGCTCGTCGTCGTCCGAGAGCCGCCGGCCGTTCTCGTCGGCCGCGCGCTCCGCTCCCAGTCCCTCCTCTGCCTGTGCGAGGTCCGCCTCCCCGTCGCCGTCGTCAGATTCCAGCTCTATCTGGGCCTCTTTCTCTGAATAGAACTCCAGGATCGCCTGCCGGGCGTCATGCACGCGAAGCAGGCAGGGGCCACGCCGCACATCGGATGTGAAGAGAGCGCCCGTCTCGGCGGTCGAGAAGCGAATTTCGCCAGATAGCTCGACCATTTGTACGGGAAACGGTCTTGTCGACGTCCACGAATGCAGGACTTCTGCGACCGCGTGCTGCAACGCCGCTGGGGTCCACCGGCAGCGCACTTCGATATCGCCCGATGTAACGACGGCCGCCAGCTCATCCGCAGTCAGGCTGGCGCCCTGTGGCTGCTGAAGGAGTATACCCAAGACGAGGGCGGCTGCTGGGTGCGCTCCGATCCCTACAAAGACGCGTTCTACGACCTCGTCGTCTTCTTCCATCTTTGCAGGCGGTTAATCGATAGAGGCTCGCGCGCGCCGCCGTCGCGGACCGTGTCGACTGCGGTCAGTCTCAAGCTCGCGCACGCGGGGGCAAACCAGACTCTGAGATGCCCAGCTGAGCTGTATATATATGTTGCGAATCTAAAAGTCAAGCCTCAATCTGCTGGCGCCACTGCATGGGCTGCTCAATGAGATTGTGCTCCGAGGGGGGGTGCGTGATCATGATCATGATACGCATATTAAACTTGTGCGCATATGCATGCATAATGTGAACGCTAATTCAAATCGTCCACAATGCATATGTCACCGTGATCATGCATGAGATCTGAGATTGCATTGAAGTGTGCAAATTGATCATCATGGCTGCTGGCAGGTTGGGCGGCCGCGGGCTGCCAGCCGCTGCATATGCGCGCCGCACCGCGATTCATGTTCCAGGGCGCGGAGGCGGCGTGGCCATGAGGAGCCACGCCCTCGAGCTCACGCCTCGGGGGAGGCTGGGCCGGAGAGGGCGGCCGGGCCGTGCACGCGGGCGAGCCACTCGAGGATGAGGGGGTTCACCACCTCCGGCGCCTCGTCCTGCCGCCCCCGGCCCCCCGGCCCGCGCTCAGCGGCAGACCGCAATCGAGGGCCGGCCCTCGCGCAGGCAGCTGGGCGAGGCACCTGCGGGCAGTGGCCGACCCCCGGGAGGGTGCGGAACTCCTGCACGGCCTCGTACCCCTCGAACGCCCGCGCGAGCCGGAGGGGTTCCCCTGCGCGGGGGGCCGTCAGCGGGGCGGGGGAGGGGGCGGGGGCCGGGGCGGGGGCCCTCGCACAGGGGTCCTCCTCCCCGTGCGCCTGCAGCGGGGGCGGGGTGAGGGGCGGGCGGGGCCGAGGCCGGGGGCAGGGGCGGGGGCGGCGGGGCGGGCCATGAAGACGGGCGGGGGGCGCTCGTGGCGGGCGATTGCCTCCAGCAGCTCCTCCGGGATGGGCCCTGTGTTGTACCTGCCCGCCCCCGCCTCGCCCTCGCCCGCGGGGCGGGGCGCCCCGCGGCGCGGCGCACGTGATGAAGGCGAGGAACGAGTCGAGGGCGCCCGGGTCCTGGGCCGGCCCCAGCAGCATCTCCACCAGCTGCCAGCGCGAGCGCGGCCCCGCGTCAGCGCGGTGTCGCGCGGGGGCGGGCGCCGGGGGGCGCGGCGCGCGCCTCGTCGTCCACGGCCTCCTTCCGCGCGTACGCCTGCCGCAGCACGTTCCGCACCGTCTGCCCCGCCCCCGTCGGCTCTCGGCGGCCGGCGGCGAGGGCGGCGGGGCAGGACCTGGGGCTTGGCGAGCGAGGAGAAGAAGGCGCCACCGAGGGGCTTGTAGCTGAGCACCTTCATCATGAGCCCGGCGCCCTCCCGCCGGATCCACGGCAGGTCCTGCGCCCCGCCGCCGTCACGCCCCCGCGCGTGGCGGGTGCGGGGCGGCTGCTCGGTCTGCGGATGCCTTGGCCTTCTGGACGGAGAGGAGGCGGAGGGAGACGTTGAGGAGGCCGAGGCCGGCGAGGGCCTCCGGCGCGTCCTTCGCCGCCTGCAGCGCCACCACGCACCCGATGCTGTTCGCCGCTCTGCAAGCCCCCTCCCGTTCGCCCCCGGCACGCGCGGGGGGGGCGGGCGGGCGCGGCGCGCATGAAGGGCGGCCGCCCGATGACGTCCCGCGCGAAGTCGAGGCAGAGGGCCGCCCACCTGCCGCCCCCGCCTCGGCCCCCCGCCCCGCACGCCCCGCACCCCGCCCCCCGCGCCCCGCCCCGCGCACGTCTCCATCGAATAGCGGAAGGCGTCGCTGGGCGCCGGCTTGTCCGAGCCGCCGTACCCGATCAGGTCGATCGCGTACACGTCGCTGCGGACGGGGCCGCCCTCGAGCTCAGCGCGAGCGGCCGCGCTGCGCGATGCGGACAAGCGGCAGCGACCCGTTCCGTACCAGCCCGCCTGGCTCAGCTCCGCCATGTTTTTCCTCCAGTGGCCAGAATGCGCGCCGAAGCCGTGCACTGGCGGCCTGGCGCGTCAGGGAAGGGCTGCTGAGCACCTCGGGGCCAGCACACACCACACAAAACAGCAGGACCGCTGCCCTTGGCATGCTGGTATTTAATGCGGTGGCCGCGCCAGGTGTATGTCCTGCCCACAGGCGTATCACGGAAAGAAGACGCCTGCACGTGCGGCGCCACGGACCTGTCTCCCACCGTCGCCGCCGGCGCCGCAGCGGCGCAACAAGCGCTGAACGGCACAGCTGCGCGACGCGTTGCAGGCCTCATGGCGGCCTGAAACTGAGGCCGCACGTTGTCCCCGGCGAAACTCCTTCGCCGGAGAGCGGGCGGTGCTGTGGCTGAAAGGCAGATGCGCTCCACGCGCTGCGCCAGCGGCGGCTCACTTGCCAGGAGCCTGCCCGGGACCGGCTGAACGAAGGCGGCCATTTTGCGGAAGTTAGGCGAACGAAGTTTGGGGTACGGAGCCAATATCGCGCCGGCGGCCGAATTGGCTACAGAGCATCCCCGTGCTGCGCTGTATATCCTCTCGTGCATGACCGCGTCGGAGGGAGGCACAAGCCTTCCCTTCCAGCCGGCTTACGCCGCAGCGGCAGCAACGGGCGCCGGCGCTTCCCTGAAACTTCCTTCGAGCTGGAATCCGCGCGACGTGCGTACTCCACTTGAGCGCATCGCCCATCTTCCCTCCGAGCGCTGGCGGCGTCCCGCTCTCTGGCTTCCATGCCCCGCGCCCTGGCGCATAACGGAGCCCACGCTCTCTCACCTGCGCCGGGGCCTCCTGCACGACTCAGGCGCTCGCTTAACAACATCAGTGACCGCGCCCAAGGGTCAATCGGTCGCCGCGCTCTGTCTCACTGTTCTGCATTCGCCGCAGCATCCTTCTTTTATTGATCTGGGCGACGGGCACCTGAAGGCCACTTACGTAGGCCAGGGAAAGAGCGACGCAGAGGCAGCAGCTGTCAGAGCAAACTGCGCTATTCCCGCCGCCGCGGGCATCTTCTGTGCGTCTTTGACCGTAAGTCTTTGATGCCCTCTATATAATGCGCCTTGACGCAGACTGGGAGACCCGCATCGTTTCCAAGGGTCCGCGGCGCGATGGGCCATGTGATGTGCGCTGCTCGCGCTTATGATGAGCAGGTCGAGACGGCTACATCGGCGTAGGAGTTTGTTCGCAATCAGTGTCATTGAACAGGCTCCCTGGCTGGGAGCGCGGCTCGTTCGGTGTGCCTCGCTGCTCGACTGCACGGCGCGCTTCGCCGCTGCTGACGCCGCGTCCTGTGCAGGATACCACGGGGACGATGGAAACAGCTTCCGGGGCTCGGGAACGGGCACGGCCTACGGCCCCACCTTCACGACGGGCGACATCATCGGGACCTGCGTGAATTTCCTTAGCAACACGGTACATCAACGCCCTCGAGCGCCCTCCGCACATTCCCCTGACGCACGCGAACCGGACAGATATTTTACACGAAGAACGGCGTCAGGTACATATGCACAAATTATGGCACATAATAAATCATTGAACAATAAATATAAAACAGCCTGGGCGTGGCGTTCAGCGACGTCAAGGGGACGCTGTTCCCCACGGCGGGCCTGCGCACCCCGCAGGAGTGTGTCGAGGCGGTGCGCGCCCCCGCCCGCGCGCCGGCAGCCGCCGGGGCGCGCGTGGGCGGGGCCGACGCGGCCGCAGAACTTCGGGCAGAAGCCGTTCCGCTTCGACATCGAGACGTACGTGCGGGACGAGAAGGAGCGGCTGCGGGCCGCCGCGGAGGCCACGCCGCTGCCCGCGGGGCCCGCCCCGCCCCTCCTCCCCCGCCTCGTCCTCTCCTACCTCCTCCACGCGTCCGCCCTGCGCGCCCCGCGCCACGCAGCGCCGCCGCCTGACGCGCCCCAGCGGCTACGCCGAGTCGGCGGCGGCGTTCGGGCGGGCGGCGCGGCTGCTGCCCGAGGGCGAGCTGGAGGAGGAGCTGGAGCGCGTGCACGCGCGGCGGCGCATCTGCGCGCGCGTCCTCGCCGGCGACATCGACGGGGCGGTCGCGGAGATCGAGGCGCGGTTCCCCGGCTTCCTGGCCCGCGACCGGCGCCTCGCCCTCGCCCTCAAGCGCCAGAAGGTGCGCCCGAGCCTTCCCGAGCCTCCTCAGCGAGGACCCCGGAGCGCATCCAGTTGTAGCCGGAGCAGCCTTGGCTCCTGCCCGCGTCGGCCCCCGCCGCTCACGCCCCCGCCCCGCAGTTCGTCGAACTCTTCCGCACGGCGCCCCTCGCCGGTGCGCCCCGTCCGGCGCCGCAGCGGCGCGCGAGGGCCGGGGCGATGCGCGGCGCAGAGACGATGGCGTACGGGCAGGCGGAGCTGGCCCCCCACTTCAACGTCTGCTGCGAGGAGGACCGCGTGCGCGCCGCCCCCGCGCGCTGCCGCCGGCAAGCTTTTCCGACTTGGGGCGGGCGGGGCGCAGAACGCGCTGTGCGAGGTGTTCAGCCTGATGGCGTACATCGAGCCGGCCTCGTCGCCGGTGGCGTACCTGCTCGCGCCGGGGCGGCGGGAGCCCGTGGCGGGGGCCGTGGAGGCGGCGCTGCTGGAGGAGCAGGGGCGCCCCGCCGCGCACGCCCTCGAGCGCGCCGCGCAGCAGGCCGCCGTCTGCCTCGCCGAGCTCGTCGCCGAGAACACCCCCGGCGCCGCCCTCCTCGACCTGCGCGACGCCCTCGGCCTCGCCGCCGACCCCGAGGAGGAGGAGGCGCCCCCGGCGGGGCCGCCGGGCGGGCGAGGAGGCCGGGGACCCGATGGACGCCGACGAGGCGGGCGGGAGCGTGGCCTCCGGGGCGGCCTTCGGGGGCCCCGGGGCGAGCTCCTCGGCCTCCAGCGCCGCCTCGGGCTTCGGCAGCGGCGAGAGTGGCTCGGAGACGGGCTCCGCCCGCTCCGGCCGCCGCCCGGGCCCCGCGACCCCGGCGCCGGCGCCCTCCGCGCCGCCCGCGCCGCCGGCGCCATCGGCCCCTCCGCGAGCCTCGCCTGACTTGGCCCGTGAGGCCGCGTCCGCTCGGGGGCTTCGGCCGCCCTGTAATTACATGCATCGCCCTTGTTGTACAGTTCATTTCCCATGCAGTTGCTGCGTACGGTAGCCGCAGCCTTGTACCATCTTTCTGAGTCTGTCTGTCACAGTGTTGCAATATGATCATGATCATCATGGCATGCCATGATGAGCTGCCGCAGTGCAACGCAGCAACTACAGGCCCTGAGGGGGGCCGCACGAGGACCCGATTGCCAAGCCTCGGGCCTTGAGGTTGCCAATTGCAAGCTGGGCCTTGAACTTACTTAGTGAACTTCGGAAGTTGCCAAGCAGTCCGTCCTCGGGACCTGGCTGCACCGATCGAGAGCTCGGGGACCCGGGATGAAGCCTTGAGGCATCGAAGGCGCGAGGTTCAACTTTGGTTTGTATTGCAGTGTCTATGATCGGTGATTCAGTATCTAACGGAAAATGAAAACACAGACAGCCCCTGCCAGACTGCCGGTGCACGTGCCAACGCCGACCGTGATCTCTACACTGGAAGCGCTCGCTTGCCTAAAATCTACAATCGCAACAAGAATAGCTTCTAATCTGAAACTGTTGAGCAATCATGCGACGACTGAACAGCAGAATGGACACCCTGTGAACCCGAAGAGATGAAACCCCTGTGAAATGCCTCCGCGGTGAAAGCGAACCGCGCGACCCGCGCGGCACTGATTGAAATTTCGGTTCTCCACCCTCCCCGTTAATGGGTCGATCAGAAGACGGTGCGGCCCTGCGCGGGGTCAGCTGGCGCGCGGGCGGAGAGGAGGCGGGGCGGGGGCGGGGGCGGGCGGGCCTTGCTGCGGAGCATGCCGTAGACGTGCTCGGCGAAGGGCTTGTTCTTGACGAGCTGCTCGAGGGGCATGTGGAGGCGGTAGCGCCAGTTGATCTCGTGCTCCCCCAGGTCCGGGTAGTTGATCTGCGGCCCCTCAGGCGCCGGCCTGGGGCGGCGGGGGCGGGGGCGGGGCGGGGGCACCTGCTCATCGCCGGGGCTGCCGGGGCGCCGCACGTCCTCCTTGAGGCCGAGGACGTCCTGCAGGGGCAGCACGCAGATCACCGAGCGGCTTTCCTGCGCCCCGCCCCCCGTCAGCGCCCCCGCCCGCCCGGCCGGCGAGGGCCCCGCACGAGGTGCTGGAAGATGATGCGCTCGACGATCCAGGGCTCGCAGAAGCCCGGGGCGTTGCCGTTGAAGCCGAGGAAGTTGAAGTAGCGCTGGCGCTTGCCGGCGTCCATCTGCTCCCAGTAGGCGCGCAGCGGGGCGATGTCGTGCGTCGAGGTGGAGGCGACGGTGAGCCACGGGTACTGGCTCGGGGCGGCGAACTCCTCGGGGCCCGTCGGGAAGCGCTGGATGCGGAGGCCCAGGATCCCCAGGCGGTCCATCACGCTGCGGGGGCCGCGGCGGCGTCACGGGCGGCGGGGGCGGGGGGCGGGGGCGGGGCGGGCGCACCCCGGGAGGCAGTTGGGGATGAGGCCGAGGTCCTCGGCGCACGGGAGCATGTCGGAGCCGCCCTTGAGCATGGGCAGCAGCCGCATCGCCTGGTTCGTCCAGACGCCGTCCTGGCGCTTCCAGACGTACTCGTTGAGGAGGTCGACGAGGGGCTGCTTCCAGTGGTCGGGGAGCTCCTGGAAGGAGCGGGAGTCGCCGATGCGCATGCGGGGGTGGTACATCTCGCCGTTGTGGGGGTCCCGGATGAGGACCACCGAGTCGAGGAGGCCCATGAGCGACTCCTTCATGTACTGCGCCTCCCGCTTCTGCCCGTCGTTCGCGTTCGCCGGCAGCTCGAATGCCTTCGCGATCGCCGCCTCCGTCGCCAGGCTGCCGCACCGCGGCGCGTCGGCGGGGCGGGGCGGGGCCGGCGGGGAGGGGGCCCGCGCACTGGGGCTTGAACTTGATGCGGTCGCCGAAGTCGTTGTCGAAGAAGCGCTCGATGATCTCGTTGCCGCGCCCGCCGAAGAGGTCGTACACGAACTGGCGCCTGGCGCGCGAGGGTCAGGGGGGGCGGGCGGGGGGCGGGGGCGCGCGGGGCGCGGGCGGGGACCGGATGTAGGGGAAGGTGAGGCGGCCGAAGTCGTTGATGCCGCGCTGCTGGAGCTCGTTGCGGTGGATGCCGTTGGCGGGGGAGAAGTGGCCCATGAGGCCCTTGACGCAGGTGGAGGGGCAGGACCAGGTGCGGAAGAAGCCGAGCACGTGGTCGATGCGGAAGGCGGAGAAGTACTGGCTCATGCACGACATCCGGTCCTTCCACCACTGGAACCCGTCCTTCGCCTGGTTGTCCCAGTTGTACACGGGGAGGCCCCAGTTCTGGCCCCAGAAGCACCCCGGGTCCGACGGCGCCCCGATGCTGTAGTCCTGCGGCGCCGAGTGAGCCGCGCGCCAGGGCGGGGCGGGTCGGGGCGGGACGGGGCGGGGCGCACGAAGTCGAAGTACTGGGGGTACATCCAGGTGTCGACGGAGAAGCGGGAGCAGCCGATGGGGAGGTCGCCCTTGAGGCCGATGCGCTTCGTCTTGGCGTAGCTGCTGGCGTCCTGGAGCTGCCGGTGCAGGTGGTACTGCACCCAGTAGTAGAAGGTCACGTCGTCCGCCGTGAAGTAGCTCGGGAGGCCCTCCTTGGCGAGCCGCTCGACGAGCTCCACCGAGGGCCGAGAGATGTCCAGGTTCTCCACCCGCCAGACGGTGTAGTCGCACGTGTCGAACTTGTCCCGCAGGCACGAGAAGACGGCGTAGGGGACGAGCCACTTGCGGCTCGCGTCGACGAACCTGGCGAAGTCGCGGTCGGCGGCGAGGCCGGCCTTCTTCAGCGCGAACGCCTCCTGCAGCAGCCGCAGCTTCACCGTCCACACCTCCTGCCACTTCAGCGTGGGCGCCTCCTGCGCGCCGCCCTCGGCCTCAGCGGCGGCAGAAGAGCGCGGCGGCAGCGGGCAGCGGGGGCGGCGCACGAGCTTCTTCTTCTGCTCGGCGTGGTCCGCGAGGAGGGACTCGGGGAGGTCGCCGATGGCCGGGACTGCCGTCGCCGTCAGGCGCGGGGGCCGGCGGGGCGGGGGCGGGCCGGGGCGCGCCGTTGATGAACATGGGGTGGAGTGCGAATACTGAGATTCCGCTGTAGGGCGACGAGTCGCGCCAGTCGCTGCGGGCGGGGCGGGGCGTCGGCGAGGCGGCGGGAGGGCGGCGGAGCTCGAGGCGGGGCGGGACCGGAAGTTGGTGGTGTCGTTGACGGGGAGGAGCTGGATGATGGTGAACCCGGAGGCCCGCGCGAAGTCCACCAGGAGCTTGAGGTCCTGGAACTCGCCCTGCGCCCCCCGCCGTCGGCCCCGGGGCGCGCGGGGGGCGCAGAGGGGGGCGGGGCGGGGCGCACGACGCCGAGGCTGGAGTCGGAGCGGAGGGCGGAGACGGGGACGGCGAGGCCGGCGCCCTTGTAGCTGATGGAGCCCTTGATGCGGATCGGCTCCTCGGTGACGGAGAGCATCTTCGCGGGGCCCTCCGAGACCGAGAGGCCCGCCATCGCCGCCTCCAGGCCGGCCGACTTGGCGTTGGCGAGGAACTCGTCGAGCATCTGCGGCGTGAAGTTCCGGTTCGGGTCGGCCTCCCACTGCGCCTCCCCGCGCTTCTCGTTCGCCAGGATGAACTTGTAGCTGAAGGGCAGGTCCTTCTTGTCCACCACGAGGTCCAGGGACCACAGCTTGCTCTCGGGGACGAACCCCATGGCGACCGCGTTCTCGACCTTCCACGCCCCGAGCTGCGTGGACCCGAGGATGCGTGAGGCGAGGCGAAAAAGAACTGAAAAAGGACGGCGCACGGCGGGGATGCTGCCGCAGCAGTAGACGACCTTGCCGGGGGCAGAGACGGAAGAAGAGCAGTTCAGACGAACAACCACAGAGTCCGGAGTGCTGGTTGCGGTCACGCGAGGAATGGGCGTCCCATTCGCGGGAGTCTCAGCGGTGAAGATCACATCCTTGAAGAGGCCGCAGTTGAAGATGCCGCCGAGGTCACTGCGAGGGACGTAAGCATACGGCGCCAACGCTCGGCTTATGCTCGGGAGGGGCCTCGCGCTGAACAAAGACGCCTTCTAGTGGCCTGGGGGCCGTGTGCACGCTTCCAAAGCTTTCGAAGAACGCACCCGCCGGACTTCCGCTTCCAAGTATCACGGAATTCGACTGCGACGGTGTTGGCGGGGACGTCGAGTTTGCGCACTGGGCCGCTCTTTTCGAGGGGTCAGGGCGGGAGAGAAAAGGCGGGATCAAAAGTCAGAATCGGGCGCACGGCGTTCACGCTGCCGCGCGTCTTCAGCAAGAGCTGAATCTGAATGACGGGCTTGGTCGTCTCGACCTTCGCGCTGCCGCGCCAGCGCCCACTCGAGAACGTCAGCGGGACCTGCTCGCCGCCCTCGATCTCAACAACAATGTCCTCGCCGACGCTCGTGTCCGAATCTATGATGAATGTTGCCGTAACGGGCGCCATGACTGTCCAGAGTGTGAGCAGCGCCGGCGTCGGCGGGAGACATATGCGGCCGACCTGTTCACTTGATACGCGAGGGGGTCCAGAAGGAGAAAAGAGTCTGTCGAACCCGGAGAGCGTGAGCAGCGCGTGTTACGGAGCGGACGCGATCCAATTGGCCGGACGGACCGCGGGCCGAACAGCCGATTTCTGCGGGGACGGCCCTTGCAACTCCGGCACAGGTACTTGATCACTGATCTGCGGCGGCGGCCGCGTGAGTCCGGCGGCGCGGCAAGCGTTTGGGCGGCGCGAGCTGACCTTTTGCAATTGATGGCTGTAGCCCCCTCTTCGCCCCCCCTCCAAAGTGCGTAAGATCCAGGTTCGCCCAGCCGCCTCCAGCGCTCTGGCTGAAGAGCTCTTATCCTCTCCCGCTTCTCTCTGATGCGACCGCTGCGCTCCGCGCGGCAGATGTCGCCCGCGTTCGCAGTCAGCGGGGCGGTGGCCGCGGCCGCGGCTGGCGTGCAGGCGCCGGTGGCGAGCTCGTCCTCGTGCAATCAGTCGCAGGCACGGCAGGGCCGCTCGCTCCGCCCAGCCCGCGCGGTGTTCGGCTCGAACCGCAGCACGTTCGCCGGCCAGGCGGCGCCAGCCCGCAGCTTCGAGGCGCGCCAGCCCCGCGCGTTCCAGTCCAAGGTATCGGCCGTTCTTGCTCCAGAGATGACCAACTCGACAAACGGATCGTCCGGCCGGGTGAGCGCAGCGCGCGCGAGCTCGACGAATCGTTACGAATCTGCGCGCGCTGATGCCTCCCAGCCGAAGCGTGTGGTGGTCGTCGGCGGTGACGGGTGCGCTGCTGCGATTTCGCCGCTTGCACGCACCCGCCAGGGTCGAGCGCGGGGCGCAGCTACTGCGGCTGGGCGACGGCGCTGCACCTCTCGGCGCAGGGGATGGAGGTCGCGATCATGGACTCGCTGGTGCGCCGCTTCTGGGACATGGAGCTCGGCGTCGACACCCTCACGCCCATCGCCTCGATCCACGTGCGTGAGCGTGACGCCAGCCCCCGCGCCGCGCCGCGCCGGCGAGCCGGCCGCGCAGGAGCGCGTCGACGTGTGGAAGCGCCTCACCGGGAAGGAGCTTGCCCTCTACATCGGTGCGCGGGCGCCGCGCGGGGGGGGCCGAGGGGCGGCGGGGGCGCTGAGGGGCGGGGCGGCAGGGGACATCTGCGACTACACGTTCCTGCTCGAGTCGCTGAAGGAGTTCCAGCCGGACGCCATCGTCCACTTCGGCGAGCAGCGCTCCGCCCCCTTCTCCATGCTCGACCGCAACCGCGCCGTCCTCACCCAGACCAACAACGTCGTCGGCACCCTCAACATCCTCTGGGCCATCCGCGACGAGCTCCCCGACTGCCACCTCGTCAAGCTCGGCACCATGGGCGAGTACGGCACCCCCAACATTGGTGCGCCGCCCCAGCCCGCCCCGCCCTCCCGAGGCCCCCGCCCGGGCGCTCAGGCGCGCGGCGGGCAGACATCGAGGAGGGGTACATTGACATCACGCACAACGGGCGCACGGACCGGCTGCCGTACCCCAAGCAGGGCGGCTCCTTCTACCACCTCAGCAAGGTGCGGGGCGGCCGCCCCCGCCCCCCCGCGCCCCGGCAGGCGGCGCCAGCTGGGGCCGGGGCGCCTGCACGCGGTTGGGCGTGAGGGGTGCGGTGCGGGGCAGGTGCACGACAGCCACAACATCCACTTCGCGTGCCGGGCGTGGAACGTGCGCGCCACCGACCTCAACCAGGGCGTCGTCTACGGCGTCGCGTGCGGCCCGCCAGCCCGCCCCGGCCCGCCTCCATCCGACCCCGCCCCCGCCCCCTGCAGCACCAAGGAGACCACCATGGATGAGAAGCTCGTCAACCGGTCCGCCCCTCCCCCCCCCCCGCCCCGCCCGCCCCGCTCGCCCCGCCCGCCCCGCCCCCGCGCCGAGCGGGCCGGGGGGGGCGCAGGCTGGACTACGACCACGTGTACGGGACGGCGCTGAACCGGTTCTGCATCCAGGCAGCGGTGGGCCACCCGCTGACGGTGTACGGCAAGGGCGGCCAGACCCGCGGCTACCTCGACATCCGGTGCGGGGCGCCCCGCCGGGCGGGGGGCCGGCGCAGGCGACGGGGGCGCGGGGCAGGGACACGGTGCGGTGCATCGAGATCGCGATCAACAACCCCGCCGAGGCCGGCGACTTCCGCGTCTTCAACCAGGCGCGACGGCCCCCTCGCCGCCCGCCCCGGGCCCCCCTCCTCCCGACCGGGCGGGCGGGCGGGCAGTTCACGGAGATGTGGAGCGTGAACCAGCTGGCGGAGCTGGTGATCAAGTCGGGGAAGGAGCTGGGGCTGAGCGTGGAGGCGAAGAGCGTGCCGAACCCGCGGGTGGAGAAGGAGGAGCACTACTACAACGCGAAGAACACGTCGCTGCTGAAGCTCGGCCTCGAGCCGCACCTCCTCTCCGCCTCCATCCTCGACTCCCTCCTCAACTTCGCCATGAAGGCCCGCCCGCCCCCGCCCCGCCCCGCCCCGCCCCGCCCCGCCCCGCCCCGCCCCGCCCCGGCCCGGCGCCGCTGAGACGGGCGCAGTACAAGGACCGCGTCGCGTACGAGCAGATCATGCCCAGCGTCGACTGGAAGTCCTCCAAGAAGCGCTCCGGCGCCGCCGCCCGCTAGGCCCCCGCCCCGCCCCGCCCCCGCCCGCCCCCGCTCCAATCACCCCCTCCCTCGCTTCCAGAGACGCGCGGGGGACGGGGCGGGCGCTCGGGGGAGAAAGGGCTTCCGAGGGCGGGGGCCGTGCCGGCGAATGGTTCTCTACAGGGGCGGGGGCGGGGCCGAATCGGCGAAGCGAGCGAGTGTACGGGTACATGCGGGGGCGCTAGGGGCGGGGGGCCGGGGTGGCGGGGGCGTGGGGGCCGGGGCGCGGGGGCGGGGGGCCAGCGTAGCGGGAGCCGAAGTAGAGGAGCATGGCGGCGAAGACGGCCTTGAGGCTCTTCTCGGGGAGCCAGACCGCGAGGCGGCTCCCCAGCGTCGCCCCCGCGCACGCCCCCGCCACCAGCCCGGGCGCCAGGTCCAGCCGCAGGTGCCCCAGCGCCCCGTGCGTGATCGCCCCGACCACCGCCGGCGGCACCATCGCCAGGAGCGACGTCCCCTGCGCGAGCTGCTGCGGCAGGCCGGCCGCCACCACCAGCGCCGGCACCATCACTGCCGCCGGCGTGACGCGCGCCGGCGCCGGCGAGGGGCGGCGGCGGGGGCGGGCGCACCGGTGCCGCCGCCGACGCCGAGGAAGCCCGAGGAGAAGCCGGCAGCGGCGCCGGCGAGGAGCAGCGAGGCGGCGAGGCGCGGCTGGGCGAGCAGGTGCCGCGCCGCCTCCGCCAGGGGCGCTCCTGCCAGCGCCGCCCCCGCCGCCCCCGCCGCCCCCGCCCGCGACACCAGCCACGCCTGCGCCGGGCCTCGTCATGGGCGGGTGGCGGGGAGGGGCGGGCGGGGCGGGGCGGGCCTTGACGGGGATCATGAAGGCGGCCCAGATGAGGAACCAGCCGAAGTACTTGCGGAGGCGGGCCGGGGCGACGCGCTCGGTGAGGCCGGCCCCGAGCCTCGCGGTCACCATCGCGCTCGCCGCCAGCACCGCCGCGTACGCCGGGCACACGTTCCGCACGCTGTAGTTGTACGCCCCCACGATCCCTGCGCGGCGCCGGGGGCCTCAGGGGGGGCGGGGAAGGCGGCGGGGCGGGGACGGGGGGGGGGGGGGGGGGGGGGGGGGCGGGCCGGTGAAGGCAACCGCGAGGAGGGAGGTTGCGTTGGCCTCATGCTGCCGCAGGCCGCCCCACTGCGTCATCAGCGGCACGATCACCTGCCCGCCCGCCCGCCCGCGCGCCGTCAGCCCCGCGCCGCGCCGCGCCGCAGGCGCCCTGCGGGGACGCACGAAGGCGCCGCCGAGGCCGATGAGGGCCCCCGCCGCGCTGCCGAGCAGCCCGATCGCCGCGGAGAGGGCGACCGTCTTCACCAGCGCCTCCGCCGTCGGCGCCGCCGGCGTCGCCAGCGGCGCCGCCGAGGGAGGCGCGACGAAGGCCTGTGCCGGCGGGGGCGGGGAGGGTGCCGCGGATGCGGAGACGGGGGGGGATGCCGGCCGGGGCGAGCGGGCGTCGCCGGCGCGGGGGGAGGCCGGCTGGGCGGGCGGGGAGGGCGAAGGGCTGACGGACTGGATGCCCGAGTTGCGTCTCGCGGAGGCGTAGCGTGCGCGCAGGTACGCCGGCGGGTGCGGGCTCCTGCGGCGCCGGGCGTTGGCGCGCGATGGTTCGCGAAGCGGAGCGCCGAGACCGCACCGGCACTCGACGCGCAGCGGCGGGCTCTCACCGCCGTCTGCAGGCACGTACTCCACCACGCGGCCCTGCTTCCCGTAGGAAACCACCTTCTTGAACTTCTGCTTCCGGTGGTGCGTGATCTGCGCCCCGCGGCTTCGCGGTCAGCCACGCGCCCAAGAGCCGCCGCGGCGCGGATCGGCCGCGCTCGCCTTGGCGAGGATCTTCCGTCCCTGCGACCACGCCGTGAACTCCTGTGGCGGTTGGCTCCCAGGCCTTGGCGACTCGTTCGGCGGAGGGACGCTGGCCTGCGCTTCCACCACGAAGTAGCGCCTTGACAGCTGCCGAGAGCGAGCCACGAATCGTCTTTAGCTGTCCAGGTTGGAGCATCGATCGTCGCACGCACCGGAGGTGTTCCGGCGGTCTCGCCGCCTGCCTGGCGGCGTCTGTTGCCACTGTCCCGAAGAGCGCTCGTGCGGCCGCTCTGCGCACGCTTCTGTGGGATGTCGTTCAACGCCAGTAACTTCAACGTCAGCGGTCTCGAGCCTCGGAATCTAGGGAAGTCGACCCCTGGGCTGAATTTTGATCGGGAGCGTCACTGACCTGCGAGCTCAACGAGGTTCCCAGGAAGAAGGATGGCGCCGGTATCCTCAGCGCAAGCTGTGACGTGAACGCCACGCTCGGCCGGCAGGCCGGCAGGGAGCTCATTGTACGCAGCCGATCGCTGAACAAGCTGGCCTGGATTGTGAGATTTGCAAGAATGGTAAAGCGGCCTACCAGCTAGAGTCGAGAAGGGACTGTGCGACGGCTGGCAGGGCTTTCTCGACACCCGTACCCCTCGAAAGCAGCCGATTCACACCGAACCGGGCCAAGGCGTAACAGCGGAGGAAAAAGCGTAAGCGGGAGTTTCTAGGACAGAAAAACAACATTCCGGCGCGCCGTGTTACCGGAGGCTATTTGCAGCAAGCGGGCTCTGGCGAGCTTAGCTACAGCCGCGTATAGCTCCGAATTGGAGCGCAGGTTTAGCTAAAGGCTGGCGGGAGGGGCTTGCACGAACTCCCGGCCTCCTCTAGACGAAGATGGTGAAGAGAGAAAGGGCTGGATCGCTCAGCGCTCGTCAGGCAGGGCCGGCGACAGGCAGCGTCAGCGGCGGCCTTAGCCACAGGGCTCCGTCTGAAGGGCGACCAGCTCCTCCGCAAGTCGATGCAGCAGAAGCACAGACAGCCCAGGAGCCCGGCGGGCCCGGCCCGGGGCGTCAAGTCGCGCAGGTTATCGCGCTCAGGCCATTAGCGATCCCTGTGGCGGATGCGGCTGCGCGTGCGGCGGCACCGGCGGCGGGCTTCTCGGCACGGCCGTTCTACGAACAGCCGCGGCCGACGGACCCGACGAAGGAAGCGGCGCGGGCGGCGCGGGTGCGGCGGCGGGAGGCGGCGCTGGCGGCGCGGGACGCGGAGGTGCTGGGGCGGGCGGAGGCGCTGCTGCGGGAGAAGGTGCACTTCAACCGGAAGGAGCTGCGCGGGGCGTACCGGATGCTGGAGGCGGGGAGGCGCTGGGGCGCCCTCTCCGAGGCCGAGTTCGTGGAGGCCCTCCAGGCGCGCCCCGCCGCCCCCGCCCCCGCCCGCCTCCGCCTCGTCGCCCCCGCCCCCGCCCTCGCTGACAGCCACGCGCACACGCCCGCAGGGCCTCAACGTCGTCGCGGGGGGCCCGGAGGGCGCCGCCCTCGCCCGCCGCCTCTTCGCCGCCTGCGAGCCGGACGCCGCCGGTCGCCTCGGTACGCCCGATCCGAGCCGCCCCCCACCTCGCTCCCCGCACGCTTCTAACGCTCCTGTCTTTCCCCTTGAAGATTTCCCTGCCTTTGTGAGGGCATTCCGGTGGGCGCCGCTTGGGCCAATCCTTCCAGCCCCGCCCGTCTCACCAGCCCCGCAGGGACTCGCCGGAGAAGCGGAGGCGGGAGGCGGGGGCGGGGGCGGGGGCGGGGGCGGGGGCGGGGGCGGGCGGGGGCGGGGGCGAGAGGGTGCGGGAGGGTGCGCTCGGGGAGGTGCGGGGGCGGCTCGCCCGTGTCCCCCGCGCCTCGCCGGAGGAGGCCCGCCGCATGGCCCGCCTCGACCAGGCCGGTGCCCCCGCGCCCGCCGCCCCCACCCCCACCCCCGGCGCCCGCCGACGCGCCTCCGCGCGGGGCAGGGGCCCTCGCGCCGGGGAGCTGCGGGCGCTGCTGGGGCGGCTGGACCCGGCGATGCCGCCGGCGCTGGTGGAGGCGGCGGCGGGGGCGCTCGAGGCGGGGCGCCCCGGCCACGTCCACTGGGCCGAGTTCGCAGAGGCGCTGCTCGAGCACCGCGCCCCGTCCGCCCGCCCGCCCCGCCCGCACCACTCCCGCCCCTTCCCACGCCGCCGCAGGCCGCAGGAGGGGATGCCGGCGGGGCGGTCGTGCAGTCGAGCCCGCGCCGGGCCCGCCTCGCGGTGCGCCGCGCCCCCGCCCGGCGCGGGGCCTGGGCGCCTGACGGGCGGCAGGAGCCGGCGCCGGCGCCGCTGGGGCGGGTGGCGTGGGAGGTGCGGGACCCGGCGCCGCCGCCGGACACGGAGCGGGCGGTGGAGGCGCTGCGGCAACGCGTCTACGAGCGGCGCAGGGGCACGAAGGACGCGTTCAGGGCGATGGACGCCGACAGGGACGGCCACCTCGACCTCGTGCGCCCGTGCCCGCCGCTCCTGCTCGAGGCGCTCGAGCTCGAGCGGAGGGGGGGGCTGAGGGCGGGGCGCCCAGGGGGAGCTGCGGGGGGCGATGGGGCGGCTGTACAACATGCCGCTGAGCGAGGAGGCGGCGGGGCGGCTGCTGCGGGCGATCGACGCGGACGGGGACGGGCGCGTCTCCCTCGCCGACTTCGTCGCCCGCGTCCGCATCAACGACAAGACCGGCGAGTACTTCGCCTTCAAGGAGGCCCCCGCCGCCCGCCGCCCCGCCACCGCCCGCCCGCCCCCGCCCCCGCGTCCGCGCCCCGCCCCTCCCGCCCGCACCCGCCCCGCGTGGCCGACGCGCCGCGCAGGAGGCCCCCGCGGGCTCGAGGGCGCCCAGCGGCCCCTCTCGGCGCGGGAGCTGCGGGGGCCGGCCGGGCCAGCTGCGGAGGCCCCACCGCCCCTCCCGCCACGCACGCCCCCGCCCCGCCGTGCGCGGGCCGCCCACGGCGGCGGAGGCGTCGGCGGCGGCGGCGGCGCGGGCGGAGACGCGGGACGTCATCGCCGGCTCGATCGCCGCGAACGCGGGGACGGCGCCGCCCGCGAAGACGCGGTTCGGGCGGTCGGTGTATCCGAGCACGGCGCACGTGACGGTGCCCGTGGCGGGCTGCGCGGGCCACGCCCCCGAGGCGGAGCGGCTGGCCGGCAAGGCGGGGGAGATCTACGGGGGGCGCGGCGTCACGGCGCCCGAAGAGGCGGCGGCGGCGCGGGAGCGGAAGGAGCGGCGGCTGGAGATCATGCGGGAGCACGCGGGGCGGGCGGAGGCGGCGGCGGCGGGGGACCAGGAGCGCTCGGAGCGGGACGCGGCGCGCCGCATCCGCACCATCCAGCGCGAGCGCCACCGCTACTTCGAGGCCCGCCCGCCCCCGCCCCCGCCCCCGGGGGACCGCCCCTGACCCCCGCCCCCCAGATCCTCGAGTGCCGCAAGGTCGACTGCCCCCTCTAGGCTGCAGGGGCCCCCGACCCGCGAGACCCCGGATCTTTTTTCGGAGCCTGCCCCCCGTTGAAATTGGCTATAGTGTTATTGTATTGGCGCTCGCCAAATATCTCAATGTGATGTTCACCGAGAAAATCATTGAATTGGGACTTGCGGAACAGTGATCATCGGATAGCCCCGGCATGCGCAG